>JAFREQ010000064.1:452500-682500 GCA_025331565.1 Holacanthus passer | reverse complement strand
TTCATGATGAGGGTTAGATGAAGAGATTGACACAAGTCTCACGTCTGTCAGCAGCCGCTTACTCTCCGTTCAGTGAGAAGACTCAGAGAACAGGGGGAAATGGTTAACCTGGCTCTGTCCAAAGGTAACCTGCAATTTCCCCTGTTTCCTGTTTTTTAATGCGCAATTAAACTGACCAACTTCTGCCTGTGATATCAATCTCATCTAACTCTAGACAAGAAAGTGAAGAAAATTCCCCTAAACAAGATAAGATCAACCTTTATTCGTCCCTCAGTGGGGAAACTTACATGTTGAACTATTGTATTATTGGAGCTTGACAGACGGACACGTCACAGACAGATTTGATCCCTATGAACTAAGGACTATGAATAATTAAGTAGCTTTATTTCCTCAATAAATGAACTAAGATCGACACTGGATTAATTTTATTTGTTCTGCTGCCAAATCCATCTTACATACTGTGTGCATTGTGTTGAGAGACGGACACTGTGACCAGATTAAGTTCTTACTATGACAGACACAAGTTCTCTGTTTGTAAGAAAGCTGAGTCTGTGGCTGAAAACCACAAGGTCTAAGAAGAAAATGTGCTTTTCTAATTTGGGGAAACCAACTCCTAAATCAACTTTTCACACAATAATTATAGAAAAATTAGTAGATTTCTGACTCACAGTGCGTGACTTGGATTATCATTATTTTTCTTAAGCAACCAAGTAAGTTCTTCTTGTTCACTGTTGATAACTAACTTGATGAACACATTTGGCCTGATGCATTTCGATTTCTTTATTACAAGTGGACCCAGTTAATGCGTGACATGTCCGTTGCTGTCTTCAGCTTCCCTGTCTTTCCTTTATGTTTGCGTTGCCATGTTTTAAAATGTTTGCATGACGTGCACTCGTTTCACAGTCTGTCAATGGTTCCCAACCTGAGGTCAAACACAGTCTTTTAATCCGCTCTCTTTCTGCCACTCTTTGTTCAATTTTTCCCTTATTTGGTTAGAAAAAAAAAAACAAAGATGCCACAATCAATAGCTCAAAACACACCCAGACACATGTGACAATATATTTAACGTTTGATCATCAGCTTCACTGATCTTTGTAAATATCTGCTTCTTCTGAATTTGATGCAGCAACATGTTTCTAACAAGTTGGACAGGAGCAACAAAAGACTGAAAGTTGTGGACTGATCCAAAAACACCTGTTTGGATCCTTCCACAGGTAAACAGGTTCATTGGTAACAGGTGATAGGATCATGATTAGGTATGAAAGTCGTTCACAAGCGAGGATGGAGAGAGGGTCAACACTGGCTTTTGCTCCCGACACTGAGTCAAGCTCATAAAGCTGAATGTGTAACTGGACCTTGTTAATGTTGAACAAAGATCGAAGGTTCAGCTGCAGAGAAAGTTGATGTTTTATGTAGTCTTGAGACATTTGTAAAGAAGAAAGACATAAAATAAGCTTATCTCTTTTTTTTTTTAAATTAAAAAATGTATTTACAATTTGAATAAGGTATTACATGTTTTGAGGGATTTGTGATGTAATCATTGTGACAAATTTAATTAAAGACTATTGGAAATAATAATTAAATTTGTTGTTTTTTCCCTCATATTCTTTTCCATTTGACCTATTTTTCACAAAATAGTTACATTTTTATATTGTAATAATAAAAACATATATTCACACAATTCTTTGACGATAGTGTATCATGGGGTCACGGCAAAAAAAAGGCTATTTAATTTGAATTTTATTTAAAAAAATGTTTAATTCAATTTCATTTAAAAGGCTCCACAGTCCATTAACAGCGTGAGGAGAAAGCAGGAGGTGAAGTGGATATTCACATGGTTATTTTCACCCGGGCGCTCACATTAAAGACACAGGCCCAAACTCAGCCTTTAGTCTGTGAAACAGACCTTTGAGAAACGGCCCTGTTTTCCATTTCTTTTCCCAACTTAATGCATCTTATCTGGACCTGCGAGCTTTTAAAGCTGGAGCGCCGCCCGTCATAACAAAGCTTACATTTCACATACACGTGTAAGAGACCACCTCCAGTGGAAGAACTCCAGGAGCTTTTTTTCATCAGTGCAGCCGGGCGCTGTGTGGCTCTTTGTTCAAACCACAATGACACAACTAGAGAGGGAATAAGTGCTGGTTACAAAATAAAAAAACATGGAACTTTTCATACCACTCATGATCCAAGAGTTTAACCCTTCAACCCCAGTTTGGAGTCTGACCTCGATTCTGTACTGGATGAAACTACCTGGTCTCTACTTCTTCTACTACTGCGGCCTCCACAGTGCGAAGTCATATCTATGTGTTTAAACCTTCTGATCGCCTTGTTGGTAAAAGCATGAGGATCAGTGCGGGTTCTGTTCCTTCGCTCACCTGCTCGCTCCCTGTATGAGGCCGTGGAAGTGCTTCAGGGGCACGACGGACCAGGACAGAGGCCCCTCCAGGCTCACACACAGGATGTAGACACACAGCAGGGAGCTGACGGCCGCCACGCAGAGCACCAGCTTCCTCTGGAGCGCCATCCCGTCAAGGTGCGTGCGACCGGCGGGCTGTGTGTGCTCGCCCTGCCCTCAGCTCCGCCTGAAGGAACATGAGGAGGCAGAGGACGGAGGGCGAGGAGGCCGAGGATGCCGTCCTCCACGGGACAGCTGTCTGTCTTCTTCTGGTCAACCAGGGGAAGGGAAGATGAGGAGGGGGGGTCGTGATGGTGGGGATTTAATTAGCCCACAACAGGATCTGGGCTCCACTCTGGGCTTCTCTCAGCACAACTACAGTGGGAGGGAGGCAGAAAGAGAGAGTTGGAATGAGGGCAAAGACTCAGGGGGCAGGATGGAAGGGGAAACTTTATCTTTCAGCGTCAACACCGTTCCAAATAATCCCTTTTTAATGAAACCTTTGCTCGTGTCCCTGAACACAAAGTGCAGGGTCACAATCTTCATATCCTTTTACATCCTGCTTTTATTTATTTGTTCCTTTCCTCTTTCCTTTCTGCTCTTGCTGTTCTTGCGAGATACAAAAGGAGGGAAAAAAGGAGCTCACACAATGATATGTAAAAGAACCACACACTGAGAGGAGCTGAGCTGTTCCCAAGCCGACAGAAGTGAAAAAAAAAAAAAAAAAAACCTCGAGTCAGCTGTGGCTGATGGCTGACAACAAACGCAGGAAGCCCAGCAGATCATTTTACAGAAAACCTCTTCTTGTGTCCCCGGCCTGCTGGGGTAAAATGAACACCGAGAGTCTCCAGTGGTCTGACCAAAACTTGGAGACATTAGCATACACTCTGAGCACCACCCCTCTCCACTTCTCACCTCTTTGTAAGTAGTGTAATAAACACAGGCCGAGGCCAGGCGCTGAAATGTGCCCTAAACCTCCCTGAAGTCCAACCGAGCCGCTGTCTTATGCCGAAACAATCCTCGAGAGTAATCACTTAATAACTGGGTGAATAAGAAAAATAAAAGCAGCGCTGATGACAATGTGAGTGATCCAGTTTTCCCAGGCTCGTGGAGATACTCCTGGCTGAGACTAAATGGGGAATGGAAAGAATGTGTTGCAGTGATTCAGTGATAGACTCAGCTCCCTGGTCTCTGATAAGAGACAGAACAGGAAAACTCTGAGGGAATTTGTGTTTTTTCAACTAAAACAAAAAAATAAAGTAAAAAATAGTTTGTAGTTTTAACAGAGACATTTCAAATCAGTGTCATAAAAGTGAGTAAATGATGTCGAATATGACAAAGAGTGAGAGCAGAATAAAAAAAGAGGGGGAATAAAACACGAAAGCATCAGACTGTGACAAATCATGACTCAATGTCTCTTCCCCTCAGAGTCTGAGGACTCCACTCTCTGGTGTCTCTGTTCCCATCCAACAGAAACAAAGCTCTTCAAATATGACACAGAAAGATCAAAGAAAGAAAAATGTGTGTCCTCTCACCAGCTGAGATTCTTCTGTTTCCTGTGCTCTCAGTCTTTCCTTCATCATGGTTGTAATGTGGACATATTCCTCTAAGTTGGGAGCCGTGCTGCTCATCTGGTGTGGAGCGGCTGCACTGCCAGCCTCGGCACTGTATGGGCGGGACCACTGTGAAATGAGCAACAGCTGCTGGCAATTGGTCAACCCCCTCAACTCCAGAGCATGAGGGGTGGGGGAGAGAGAGAAGCCCACTCCAGGCTGCAATAAAGTTAGACATGAGCAGGCAGCTCTCAGGATCTCTGCTATGCTCACAATGTGTGAGACCGTGAATCACAACACAGCAATGACAGACAGAAACAGGACACATGTGTGTGTGCATGTAGATACACAGAGAAAGTGTCAGGCGACAAGCAGGAACATGCAGCCAGAACTTCCGCCACACAGCTTTTAAATATGAAGACAGGAAGACACGCTCTCCTCATCCAGAGCCACGAGAGCCATTCACTGCATCCACCCAGCCTCCGACAGGCAGCCGGTCAGATGGGCCCTCGGAGCCAAGTGAGAGTCAACAGTCGGTGCGTCTCTCCGGCTTCGGTTTCCTCTGTGAAAAGAAAGGAAATACGCTGAAAGGGGAGACACGTTTCAGTACGCGCCACCGGTTGCTTTGGCAGTCCGGAGGAAGTGAGCTAGCTGGAGGGCGAGGAAGAAAAAGGGGGGAGGGAGGAGAAGAAGTGGGTCAGCTCTGGACTTTATTCCTGATGTATGAGCTGAAACGTCCCTGAGGTGGTTTTAACTCCATACAGACGACTACGAGGAAGGAAGGACGCTGCAATTAAAGAACTATTGTGCCACAAAAATCCATTTATACAAGTGTTTAATTATTGGTTTGCAGATATTTCAGGAATTTAACTATACATTGAAACAGTTGAGTTATGGTGTGAGGGAGCGAGGGATGATGGGAGGGCAGGGGACGGAAACAAGCAAACAATTGTCTGTTTTCACACAGTGAACAGAAGCGAGGAACACAGCGCGTCTTCCCAACAGGCTTTGCTTTTTATTCTCTTTTTGCTGATAGATCAGTCACATCTTCTTCACAGTTTTCGAACCATCAGCATGAACAACAACGATTAGACTAAAACGAGATAAGAAAACAGCGTGTGCAAGAGCTACGTGTTTGGACACAGAGGGTTACACATGTAGAAATGGAAACGAGAACAATAAGCGACGACAGCTGGAATGGTTTGTACACAAAGATACAAATGGGAAAAACGAGGGTTGTGTATGTGCGAGTGTGTATCTGACACCACGAGGGTCATCTCAGGTCAAAATGGGAGGAATGATGGCACACAAACACACAAAAGCAAGGCTCATTGGCACTTGTAGGACGGGCATGCGTGAGGAATGCCAACTCACATAGCCACCCCCCCCGGTTCAAGGCCAACAGCCCCGTCTGCTGTGCCAACACCAGCAGAGCAGCGAGAGGCTGCGAGCAAACCGCGGCGCTCCGAGGCCTTCGGGCCTCCACGCCGAGGTCCTCGTGACTCAGTGAATCTCAGTGACCCTGAAACCCACAGTGAGGTTTGACACAACTTCTGTCTCCAATCTGGAATTTTATCTTTTGTATTTTCTACAAAGAAGGTTGATTTCAATATCTGGTTCAGTGATTAACAAGTTGGCTGATGTGATACTTGCTGTTGCTCTTTAATGCTTCTCAGGTCAGAAACTGCATTACCCATGAAGCAGGACTACATTAACCCTTACCCTTCCACTACATTACACTTCATATGAACCTTTTACATTGTGGCTCGGACAACTTTCATGTCAGAAAAACCTGACATACTGTATTTAAACCATCTAAAAATGGCATAGTTATAAAGTTTTACCACGGCAGTTATCAGTTCTGCCAAGTAACAGTTTAGAGTTCTTGCAAAAGGAATTAAAAACACTTGATGTGTTGACTAGCTTTCAGACATATTACTTCAAATCCTTCCTGTGGACCAATAACACTACAAAGGTCATATAACAGTGGTGCATTGGAAAATAAATAAAGAAAAGAAAGAATAAATATTTTCTGATACGAGGTCTAATTCGGAGGCTGTGGGGCCTTTACAATCACTTCATGTTGCACCTAAATAACAGGCTTTGCTTCCAGGTTTGGTGTTTCTCTCTGCTGCACAAACTCTTGTTACAGCCCCCCACCCCCACTAACTCATGCTATGGATCATTCTGACTGAAATCTTATCCACAAAGACTTCCTGTGTCTGTAGAGAGACGAAACATCGAAATATCTTCAACGATTTTAAAGGTTAAGAAATGAGAAAAGACTATGGAACACAAACGTGACAGTGGTGAGAGGCGGTGGCTCCCGACAGAATTACAGAACAGAGCTGGAGAATCCAAACATAGATAGTTTACATGCGTGTGTGACTCGAGGCCCCCTTTGCCTGCCGAGTTTGACGTGTTTTGTCACAGTGCAGCCTCTGAATCAGGCTGGGTAAAACCTATATGGCTTTTAGCATACCTCTGGTCACATGCCTCGTGCCCCCTCAAACCCTCCTACCACCCCACTCTGTCCCAGCTCTGCTCTCCTAATCCTATAAACATTTTCTATGCGCATTCCTTCTTCCCTCCGCCCCCCCATCCTCTTCTTTCTTTCTCACATTCAGAAACTTTCAAAGCCACTCTACAATCATCTGTCTTCGGCCTCAAACGCGCCATCAGACATCAGACCCGCTTTTCTTCACTCGTCTTCCTTTAAGTTGCCTACACATCCTATCGCTCTTTCTAGACACTTTCTACATGCACGCTAACTTCAGTCTGTAACCAGTGTTAGTATATTACTTCTAACTTCTTTGTTAGATCCAAAATTTGGTGTAAGACACACATAACAATCTGCTCAGAGCTGGGCAGGAGCGAGGGAGAGGTTGTGGATCCTGTAATTAGCACTCGCCTCGAGGGGGCACAGGGACCAAACACATGACTCAGCAGATAAAAGGGGCCACCAGGAGCTCGACTTGGTACAGACAGAAGCTCATACTGTGGCTCCGATGCTGACTGATCCATGAGTCTGTGGTTGGAAGTGGTCCTGCAGAAGGAGCAACCCCCCCTCCAGCTTCACCAGCACAGGCCTGGGCTGGTTTCAGAAACATCTGGAACTGTTCTCTGTGGCAGCTCTGTGGGGAACACGCAGGCATTCCTGCTCCCACAGACTGCAGAGGGAGGGGGGGGGGGGTCACAAACACTGCAGCAATCTTTTTCCAGAAAGGGAAGAAGAAGAAGAAGAAAGGGAAGTCCATCCATAGTCCTTTCATCTGGTGCCACCTGGTCTGTGGCATTTAAATTAGGGAAGTTCCAATACAACACGCTCCTTCATGCCTGGGACTTGGGGGGGGTCTATATGGTTTTGAATATAGTTTTGTATTTCAAATGGTTATGAGGTAGGACAAGGTTCAGTCACTTGTTCAACCCTCTGACATTCCACAGCTTCAGTCTTGCTGGCAGGAACAACATATACCAGGCTGGGGCTTGAGCAACACGAGGGACAGAGCTCAGAGCAGGGAGGAGAGGTCCTCACAGATAAAACCAGGCCTTCCTGTCTGTCACTTCTCCAGCAGCTGCTTCCTCTGCTGCTCCCACAGGGCCTCCAGGTGATCCGCCCTCTTCAGGGCAGCCTATCAGAGGACAGAAATACAAGGTCAATCATCATCTATCATCATCCCCAACTCTGTTTTTCTTGCTGATACTGATACTACTCATTCTCTGACAGAAAAATGCTGCCTGTGCTTCATCAGGCTTCTCACCTCATGCTGCTTCCGGAGACAACTGACCGTTTCTTCCTTCTTCAAGATGGCCGACTTCACTCTGGCAGATCACAGAAGAGAGGACGTTAATGAGGGAAAAAACCCACAGGAGATGAAACAGGTTTGCCAGTAAATGATCAAAAAGACTGATTTTGGCTTTCAGGCCTCTGTGTTCTGTTCTCACATCAGTTCCTTTGTTGGAGAGTTGAGGAACCAAAAAAAAGAATAAAAAACAAAAAAAACAAGGAATACATTTTTACTTGTTGCAACTAACTTGTTACTAAAGACTGATAAATCCCACAAAAAGATCAAAACCAACAGTGAACGTCTCTACTAACAGGTATTGTGTTCATCAAAGTCTGATCCAGCTTCATTCCATTGTCGTCCAAAAACTATTAAAACCTCCTCACTGAGCCTCACTGTTGTTCCTTCATCACCATGAACTCACACACTTCAGTTTATTTGGACTCAATCCCACAAACACCGTCCTGCTGTTATCAGAAAATAGTCCCTGACAAATGCACTATTTTATTATATTACAGTGTCCAGCTGATCTGATGTGATTACTGAGCCTTTTTCTTTAAGACAGTGTCCCAGACAGTGCGGAGAAGCCAAGAAATATTTAGAGAAACTAACACACTGATCATTTTGGTCTTTTCATTGGATTTGTTGAGAATAAGAAAAATACAGAATAACAGCAATTTAGTTTCAAGTCTACATCATCGGTGATTTTTCAGACTCTTCTTCCAACTTGTGTCAACAGTTTATATTTGTCTCTTTCTTGTTTCGACATGAAAATGTCCTCATGCACTGCTGTAAAGAAATGGGTTTCCCAGTTCGGTGTGCGCAGAGCCCTGATCTCAACACCTCTGGGATGAACTGGAATTCTCTTGTGGCTGAATTGGAGCAAATCCCAAAATGGTGGAAAGATTTCATTGGAAAGTTGGAGCCTCTCCATCGAAGCATATCAATGCCAGTGGTTTTGGTATGTATAACATCACATATGACATAATGCCCAGGCGTCTACATACTTTTGGTCATATAGATGTCATAAATTGTTCATATAAAATATAGTGCTTATAAGCCAGAAAGGTCACAGTGAATTCAGTGTCGACATTAATCAGGTCATCTTCAGCATTACTCCAACCCTCCTCTCTACTCATATTTCTCTTCTTTTAGACACTGGCAGACACCCAGTGGAGTCTTCAAGTTTCCACCTTTTATTAATTTTGAATTGCAGGTGTGTGCCAACGTTCCTTTTAACACCTTGAACGGAGCAGATTGTAAAGAGCCAGCTGGTCTCCGACAACACCTATTGGAGCTGACCTAAATCCTGAGGCAGTCTTTCCTTAGACACACACAGAGGGCTTCTGACTGTCGATGGTGACTTACAGATAGTTTTGTGGAGTTGGGCTTTGTAACTGCCAAACTGGTGATTTCACTTAATCAGATTCTGTTTTACAAAGAGGCACGAGACAAGACTGCCCTCTCTCCCCAGGGTTATTTGCCAGTTCACTTTAACCATCAGCACAGGGATAAGTACGCCATATCTCCAATTCCAATTTAAATAACATATCATCACACTTTTTACTAATGTCATTTTGTAACACCATAAACTGTCTAACAGTCTCTTATAAAGCACAGTGCTTTCACTTAATCATTAAAATTAGACCCAAGTGTTATCAAGCTCAGTAATTAGAGGGTGAAAAGTCTGTGTGGATGGATGGATGACAAAGAATAAAACTAATTATTAAAGCCACAACTCAAATTATGATCATGAATCACTCTGTTCCTTCCACCTTACCGCTGGTGGACTTCAGCCAGCTCCTCTTCCTTCTCCCTGGTGACCCTCTCCACCTCCAGCCGTAGCCTCGCTCGAACTTCTGACACCTCCACTTTCATCCTGCGGTTCTCCTCCTCCGTCATCACCAGCCGGTCGGCAAACTCCTGCCTGATCACCTCCGCCAGGCTGCGACGCTCATCCACCAGCTTGTCCCTGGTCTGAATGGACAAGTTCAAATGAAATTCATATGGAACGTGTTTTTTGTATCGTATTCTATTGTATACACTTTTCATCTCATATGCTGTTGGTGCTGACTTTTTATTTGCTGGTATACAGAGCAGAGTAACAGAATAGTGTGGCTTCTGAGGGCTTCAGAGACGATGAAAGAACGTGGGACTTTCAGGTTTCATAAACGACTGGATGAAAGGGATTTGCTCTTTACCTGAGTGATGTCTTCAGTCTCCTGTTCTTTCTGTCTGAGTGCAGCCTGGAGCCTCATCAGCTCTCCCTCCATCTCCATCTGCTGCTTCCTCAACTCTTGTTGTTTCTCCACAGCAGCCCTCTCAGAGCGCTCCAGCTCCCTCAGCTCAGCCTCGTATTTTTCCCTCACACGCTTCACCCTGAGAACAGTGTAAACTGGTTGTTTGGTGAAGTTCTTGTTTACACAAAAGAGAAACTGTACAACAACTAGGATTTGCAGAAGTAAAAGGCAACAATGTACACTTCAGACATCATTCATGTGTTCATGTCAATGTACCCCAAAGAAGATTTGCTGCTACAGTACAGCAGTCCACAGTGTAAACTGGGTGCCACGTTCTCTTCATTATGTGGTGTTAAAGGGAAAAATGGATGTAGCTGTGCTGTCAATCGACACACACACACACACACACACTATTGTCAGCTGCCCTCTCACACTCCTCTTTGTCCTTGCTGGTCTCTTCCTCCAGTGTCCAGATGGCAAGTTCGATCTCTTTGTCACGTTCTCGTCGTAGACCTTCTTTGAGATCGCGCTCGCGACTCAGCAGCCAAACTTCCTGTGGACACACAAAACACACATCGAGTCTGTCCTGGCTGCTTTCTGTCTTCATACAGACATACACACACGCAGACAGAAATAAAAGGGCAATATAACACAGTCAGGTGCAGGTACATCCGTCATTCTTACTTCCTGGTTAATTTTTTGCTTAAAATCAATATCTCCATGGATCCTGCTTAGATCATTGACTGTGTTCATATTTACAAAAGAACCCCTGACTCATTAATATAAGTGATCTCCTCCCTGAGGATTTCATCCAAATTCATCCCATTTAAGTAAAGAGTTGGAAAGCACAACTTGTTCTCACTTTGCTGCTGGACATGTGTCAACTGCCTACGTCACTACATAAAATGGAAAAAGACCATTTTTAGCATTAAAGCTCAGCTCTTTTGACAATGATAGTTAAGTTTCACCTCTTGTATTTGAAACAGCTGCAATAGAAACAGTATAAATCCTACATTACATTGCAAATTTCCCCACTGTGGGACGAATAAAGGTTTATCTTATCTTATCTTAGAATGAGTGGGTGACCCAGAGGCCAAAAGGGCCCTATGAGCCTGATAGTTAATATTTTCAGGGTAGGTTTGTTAAACTTCACTGTGAACAAAAGAAGGAGTGGTGTAGAGCAGATAGAGCACAAAAACGGCTGCATACGTTGATAACAGAATGTCAACAAACCTCTTTTTTCTTGTAGTTTTCTTCCCAGGTCTGCTTTTCAATGTCCAACCGTTCTTGCAATGCCTTCATCTCCACCTAGTCACACAAACAGCACTCAGTTAGTAAGTTGTAATCCTGCTTACATTGAAGTATGTTTGATAGAGGGACAGATGCTAGACAGACTTCTGAGACAGGAAGTTTGAAGTTTCTGCTGAAATGAATGATCCTGTTGTTACTCTGCACTGTTTACACTCATCACCTGGTGTCTCCTCTCCTGTTCTTCTCTGGTCTTGTCCAGCTCCTCTCTGAGGGCTCGTCCAGCCAGAGAGCTGTTCTCCTCCAGCTGCCTGCGCAGATCCTCCAGCTCAGCGCGCTGCCTGTAACACAAACACAAAGAGCCTTGAAAAGGAGAATCACAATAACCCCTTTATACGCACATCATCTAGAAACATTGTCAGCTGTCAGTTGAATCACTCAGGATGTTGCGGGCAATACCAGATTAGAAAGGGATCCTACAGAGGCTGACAATATTGTTACAGGTACATGGTGGGGATGAAAGGAGTGTTCCTCTACTCAGCAACAACTATCTCTAACCTGGAAGCTGCTTCAGAAAAAATACATTTTCAAGGATGCTCCTCAACAGTTTTCCATCATTGTCAAATCAGACTGGACCCAAACTTTAACACTGGACTGAGCCAGAAGGTTTGTCTTGATTTTCCACTGATGTGGCTTCTTATTCTGGAGACTAGTGAAGATGTCTCTTGTACAATAAACAACTCTGGTTTATGTCTTTAGATTTTCACTGTGGAAAGACAAAGACAGGTGACCTTTGACCTGACCTTGCAGCCAGCTGAGCCAGCCTCTCTTTTTCATCGGCCACCTCCTTGTAGAGACGCCTCCTCTGCTGCTGCAGGGACAGCTCCTCCTCCTGAAGCTGCTTCTCGTATCTGACACGCACATAAACAAAGACACACACACACACCTGAGTGTGACTGTACACAGGCTGCTAGAATTCACATAAACAATGTAGAATTATTACACACTGGCAGAGCACACAAACATATGACTAATCAACGGAACTCCTGCTAACAGCCTTTAATATGAAGTATGTTCTTGCAAATGAAGCAAGATTATTCCTTGTGAACCATGAATGCAAGAAAAATTAACTCTCTTTCCCTCTGTGTCGCTCTGCCTCTCTTGCTGCAAGGCAAAAGAGGCAGAGCGACACAGCAACATGACTTCAGTACTTCCAAAAATAGTCATGAGGAGCACGTTGGATAAACTGTTAAGACTGAAGGTCATCTCTCTCAGGTTTTAATGCATTAAGCTCCATGCAGGCTGCTTCATTTGTGAGGCTTTTATTTTGAAGCTGCTTGAGTATGAGGTTGGAGGTTTCTCAGGTTTTTTTTCTTATGGCCAGTTGTAAGCTGCCATGTACGATGTTTATTGGTGCATTTCTTGTACGCAGTGCTTGCATACTCCTAGTGACTATGAAAGATACTATCTTCGAACTATCTATCAAAAAATGTAAATCAAGTAAGAGAAAAATATGGATATAAGAATAGTACAGTAGTATATAGTATGTGCTCATGTATAGAAGGTCAGTAGAGGTAATGGGAAGTGACATGTCTACCTCTGTTTGGCTAGTTCCCTCTCTCGCTGACACTGCTCCTCCTTCTCCCTCTCCAGCTGTTGGCGCAGCTCCTCACACTGACGCACGTAGCGCTGGGCTGCCCGGTCGTCTGCCTGCAGGAGCTCCGCCTCATGGAGCGTCCGCAGCTTCTTCATCTCCTGTTTGTGCTTAGAAATCAGCTTCTGGATCTCTGGCTCCAGACCTGAGGGAGGAGGAGAAACAGTTCATGTTCTGTGGCTAGTCAGGACCTGCAAAATGATTACAGCTCACTGGATCAAATGGGATGATTCATGTTTTTTAAATGGTAATTCTGGATATTCAAGAGTCAAACTACCGTAAGGCTGGTCTCAGAAGTCACTGAGTAAAGTAATACAAACGGTTCAGGGTTCTCAAGTCCTGTGACTACACAAACACCTCATCAGTACTGGCTGACAAGTGACTGTGACTTCTCATGGAATCAGCTGATCACAGGCAGGAAATAGTGGAACAGCATGGTAAGTTTCTGGAAACAGAGCTGTACCTCCCTGTTCACGCTGCCCTGAAGAGGCCAGAAAATGCAAAAACCAACAGATAGATACAGTATAATTGATGACTATACGAGACTTCACCAGGCCAGTGTCCACATAAACAACACTTTCATACATCTGATAGACAATAGATAGAATGCAGCATGCAGCGAGTTCAACGCCATGTTAGGCTACCAGTTGGCGGAAGGTCAGTCGCCTTACAGAGACAATATGAGCACTGAAAAGAATCTGAAGAATCCAGTTCAAAATCAATGTTTATTCCACACATTCTACCGATTTCATGATCAAAACAATTAAATCAATGGAAAGAAACCACCATTTGACAACATTATGCTACGTTACTTCTGAAGGACGCAAGACACTTAGAGAGGAGCACAGCAGAGGTTAGCCCCGAGCAAGGTAGAATTACTCAGGATTGCATTACACACATTTGCCTATTGATGCGCTGATCTTAACAGTGCTTTGCTAAAGATGTTTTAATCTCAGATTTCCGCTCTGAGCTAAGACTCTGTTTACAGTACCTTTGACAGTGATCTCTTTAATCTTTTTGGTTTTCTCGTCAATCCATTTCTCCCGGCGGATCTTCTCTGTGGCGCTCATTAGCTCTTTTAACTTCTTGATTTCCTGGGGAGGGAGGAGGGAAGAGGGTAAATTAAGGTGGTCTGGTGTCACAGTGAAGCGGCGCTGAAGTGATGAGGACCATTGACACACTAGCAGCAGGTTATTTGTCTTATAAAAGCAAAGGAGGTACTTTGTAGGTCCAAAGAGTTTTTACATGGTGACGACAACAAGGACAAATTCAAGAGGTTATAAAATTTAATAGTAAACTGAATAAACCACAAGTTAATAAGAGGAAGAGGAGGGTTCAGACAAAATCTGGGCAAGACAATTAAGACAATATAAAGCAACGTAAACTTTGCAGCTACATTTGGAGATAAATGAGAAAAGACTGTGGAGACTCACATGCAGACAGACTGTCCAACAGAAGTGGAGAAGGACAGACAAATGAAAGGAAAAAGGAATGGTAGAATGAGAGATGTGATCGTGCTGGATGACAGGATGACTGGGTTACAGGAGAAATAAAAGTTACCTCACACAACGGACCCAGAATTTGCCACACCTAAAAGCCAGGAAAAAACAGATATAACGGACAGAGACAGAGAAATACAGTGAAGAAGAAGAAGAAAGGGGAAAACAGAGAAAAGACAGTTAAACAAAAGCAGCACTGCAAGAAAGCAAGTTACAAAAGATGAACACACAAGATGCAAAGCAGCAGCAGAGAAGCACAAGTTATTTGCAGTGAAAACTTGGAAATGCCCGTGGAACTTCTTAAATCTTTATGGAAACATTAGATTATTATTGTCAATCTCACCATTTCATGTTGCTCCTGCATTTGTGCAATCTTCTTGGTGTACTTCTGGTCCACCTGCTTCAGTTCTCCCACCACTCCTTCACAGCGCTCACTCAAAGCCTTTTTATCATTGATCAGCTGAAGAAAGACAGAAAATATTTTAGACCACAGAGGAAGCAACATGTGAGAAACGTTTAATACAGCTGGGATTAGACTGTGTATATACACCTACCTGATCAATGAAAGTGAGGTGTCTCTGGATGGTGGCTTCATATTGTTCCTTCTGGAGCTGGAAGTTCCTGTTCAGCTCCTTCTCAGTCTCCTTCACATGTCTCACCGTCAGCTCCCTCTGCTGGGCCTGATCGGCAGGGGAGGAGATAAAGAAGATGAACGTGCCTGAGGTCTAGTTGTTGTCATCTGCAGCAGCTTACAGGACCAAAACCTTCACTCTACATAAAACTGTGTTGCGTGTGCATATTCCTCACCAGTGCTGTCTGCAACATGTTGACGGTGCGTTTCTTCTCCTCCAGTTCCAGCTTGATTCTCATCATGGATCCGGTGACCTCGGCGGCGGTGGCAGACGCCTGCTCGACACCGACCAGCTCCTCCTCTGACAACACAGCCTGAGATCACACAGGAGACATTCAACAATTACTCAACACCAGTCAACTTTTTTGCATTTTGTCATTAATCAGGAAATATGATAACAGGATTAACAGGATCGACACAATCATAATATTTTAAATTCAAATTTCAAATCTGCAACATGGTGGCCTTGTAGTGCTCCAGGCACTGACCTCTCTGTGTGATCCTGAAGTAACTGAGCGTGGTCTCTCCTGTTCGGACTTCTCCATCTCATCCAGGAAGCTCATGATGCTCTGCAGCTTGGCCTCGGAGAGCAGAGCGCCCCCGTCTGGCAGCGCGGGATGGTGACTCAGCTGGCCGTGACGCTCCAGGTTGTCGGTGGTCAGAGAGTTTGAGTCTCCGTCCTTTAATGAGACACAGCCGAGATGCAGATTACAGTCATGGCAGAGTTGCCATGCAAGAGAAGCACTACATAACTAGGAAATGAGTACCTCAGGTGATAAACATGCCACAATGCATTGAGGAAGTCTCACCTCATCTATCCAGGCATATTTCTCTTTGCGGTAACACTTTGGCTCTGACAGCCTCTCCGGCTCCTCCTCTAACAGCTTCAGGGTGTCCAGCAGCTCATTGAGGGTGGTTTTAGACTGAGCCCTGCTGGACAAAGCTCCCTGCCGCTGGTCCTCCACACTCACCGACCTCTGCAGGATCTCCTGGAGCACAGAGAAAGCAAACTTATAATGGGACCAAAAAGCTGCTTAACTTCCATAACTGCTTCGACATTTTGGCAGATGGATGACTTATCAGTAATTTTGAGATGCAGTGAAAGGTTTACAATTATCTACCTGGGAGCACTGGGATCCTCTGCAATTGGACAAAGCTGGGGACACAGCTCTGAAGCTGGAGAGCTCACCTAAATCTGCCACAATATTCAAATTGGAGTCTGTGGAAACATTTAACCAGCATCGTTATTACAAGGTTCTCTCACATGCTCTATATTATACTCTATTAGAAGCTGTTTTTGGTGTTCAATGAGGCTCACACTGCACAGTAAGAGTAAACTTCATGATATACTGCAAGATATATACAGACCTGTGTTTTTAGCTTTCACATCCGTGGGTGACATCGGGCTGTTGTTGCTCGGTGAGGCTGGACTTTTGTTGATCGAGGAAATCTTGGGCGGTTTCTTGCGTCCTCCCACACCAGTCTGTCTCATGTTTTCCAGCTCCACCTCAGCTACATGCTGCACCTCTGCAAGCCGCTGGGCTCTTTTCTGATGCAGCTCCTGCACAACATCACCAGAGGGAGACATTAGACAATCAAGAGTAGTGAACCTAACTCACTGTGATGTGAGTAGATAATCACTTTAAAATGTTGCTTTAACCATGAATTAGAGTTTACAACAAAGTACGTACATCAGATGTGTTCACCTGGACGGCAGCGAGGCGGGCCAGACGAGCTTTCTCTTTACGAATTGATTTCCTGTCATTCTCCTGATGCTGCTGCTCCAGGCAAATGTCTACCTCTGCTCTGTCCTCCTGATCCTCCAAGGCAAAAACACAAAGGCTTTGTTAAATACAAGGAGAAAGGCCAAGATGGATAATGGAGGAAGTGGAGAGGTTATCTGTGAAGGTACAGAGTAATATACCTGGGAACACTGAGAGCCTCTGTTATTGGACAAAGCTGGGGAAATGGCTCTGAAGCTCAGCTCACCTAAGTCAGCCACAACATTCAAGTTGGAATCTGTGGAAACACATAATCAATACATTTATAACACAATCAAATTACATTATCCATGTTTGAAACAGCAGTTCTTTGGCAACCAAAAGATGTCACAGCTAATTTATACAATAAAAATATCACAAGAACTACAGGAACAATAGACTTCCTACTGCAGTGTACATTTAAATGTGCAAAAGTAAATTCTCTATAGTAGTTTTTGGTGATTCACAAACTTGTCAATGTCCAGACATAATAAAAAAATCACTTTCCATATTTTTTACAAAGAAAAAGGAAACCCATTAATTTGACCTATCTCATCTTCTAACAAGGATGTTTCCAAGTGAATGATGATCTATCTGAAGTTAAAAGAACCCAGAGCAGAGACATACAGACCTGTGTTTTTAGCTTTGACGTCTGTGGGTGACAGTGGGCTGTTGTTGCTCGGTGAGGCTGGACTTCTGTTGGTGGGAGAAATCTTGGGCGGCTTCTTGCGTCCAAACACACCAGTCTGCCTCAGGCTTTCCAGCTCCACCTCAGCAGCGTGCTGCACCTCTGCAAGCTGCTGGGCTCTTTTCTGCTGCAACTCCTGTAACACAACACCAGAGGGCGACACAGGACAATGTTGTAAATTATCATAATCCAGGGAAAGTGTCTACAAAGAGGCTTGATTCAAAGGTTTGAATTTGTGCCACATGTCAAGGGGTTAGAACCATAAGTATACATAATAGTTTCACATCCATGATCTAACAAAGTAGATTTGGTTCCAAATGTAGGTCACTGTGTCAACACCTTTCGTAACTTCAGCATCTACTGAACATTGGAGGCCATCATTTTTTTAAAGAAAGCCTTTGTAATGGTGTTGCGGACATGATTTCAAAGATGTGGACGTTTACCAAGCAAGATCTGCCTAAGAAAAGCTTCTTCTGTGTTACATTATAGAAGCATATGATTCAGTGTGTTTGGAGCATGACACATTTAAGGACTAAAAGTCTGGCAATCTCAGTCTCTGCTGCATCACTTTTGACATTTCTTTTTAATATATGTGTCTTGCAAGTGGCCCAACTTTAGTGCAAGTGCAATGCTAAAACTGCTGGAAGCAAACCAGAGGTGGGCACCTGGATGGCAGCGAGGCGGGCCAGACGAGCTTTCTCTTCACGAATCCGTTTTCTGTCTTCGTCCTTTTTCTGCTGCTGCTCCAGGCGACTGTCCTCCTCTGTTCTCTGCTCCCACTCCTAAAAGGGACAGACACACATAGCGTTAATATGGTAGCAATAGAAAGAGACAGATAAAGCCGGTTAAGACTACAGACTAAAAGGTTAAAGCAGCAGTAGGCAACAACTGAACATGCACAGTGCAAAACCTTCCTCCTCTCCCTCTGCTGTCGCATGTCACTCAGCTAAGCCCCTCCCACCAAACCCACAAGTTCAAACGGCAGCACAAGGAGTCAGTTGTCCTGCTAAACCTCAAAATTGGCCTGTGATTGGCCAAAGTCAATTTTCTAAAACCTGAAAACGGAGCCAAATCTCTCCAATCACTTGAATTACAATATGCTATAAAAGGTTATTATGGAATTTATGTTCAATGACGGCAGAACCTGACTGCCTACCACGGCTTTAGGAAATACGACAGACAGATGGATACCTTTCTTTTACTGGCAAGGATGCGTTTAAGCACTGCCTGGTTAGTGTGTTGTCTCTTGGCATGGCGTCTGTACCAGCGCTGGATAGTGACCGCTGCCTGGTTCACCTGCTGAATAAACCTTGAAATATACAAAAGAACTGCCATGAGTCACAGAACAATTGAAAGAAGAACATTAACATCAACAGAACAGTAACAGCAGAAACAGTGTGGAAGCAGCCCTCTGAAGCTGTTTTGTGTGTCTGACCTCTCGGCCTCTTCCTCAGTGACCTCCCTCCTTCGGGACAGGACAGGGCTGCCGTGCTGGGCCGACACTGGAGATCTGTTGTTCGAGGTAGAGGAAACTGAAGAGAAATTCTTCTGGGACTTTGTCAGGGAGCCGTTCTCAAGTGACACTTCATCGTTTGCTGTGGCCTTCAGGATGTTGCTGAAAGAGAAATACAATGGGAAATTCAGAGAAACTGGAATGCAAGGTCCTAAAACATTACAGTTTAACTGAGATGTGTTTCTGAAGGCAAATCCCAAAATGTTTAGTTGAAAATGGTGATGGTTGATATCTTATAACTGATAACTGATATTCACTCATTTTGCTGACATTTCAAAACATAATAACAGTCTGAGCAGTAGACCACAAACAGCACTCTGTATAACTCTGGCATAATCCTATGGATAAACAATTGATGTAGCATCATGTTAACAATGAATATAACTTTCAACAAACCATGTGACACTCATTATTTTGGCAATCAACACTAGCCAATAGCAGCCTTATTCATTGGCTTAGCCCTATTAAAATCTCCAGTCCCATACCAGGCAAGCAATGCTGTTAATTTTAGGACATACTTAAATGACGGCTTCTGGTTGGAGCTCTTAGGTGTGAGTGGTTTCTCAGAGTAGTTGTTGTGTAAGATGGTGGTGACAGAGTTCCCCACAGCTCCCTTGTTGCTCCTGGGAAAAACAAAAAGGCATGATGACACTGTCCAGCAGACATTTCTGATTTACCACCCAGGCAACACTCATGTGTTGGCATTTGTGTGAACTATTTAGAGTGCCGCTTCACCCCCTCAAGGCATTACAGTAAGTGATACTGTACATGCTTTGACTTCATCACAAACTCAGCCCACACTGTTTTTTTGACAATTTTCTTGGAAGAAGGTCTCAGTGTGTGGGTGGAATTCCTGAAGGCAGTATCAGCTGCCATGATCAACAGGTATGAAACATGAGAAGCAGGTAGAAATCCAGAATGCTGTAGTGCAAGTAGTCACCGGGCTGATACTGGGCTTGTCCCTGCTCTACATGGACTAAGAACTGTGTGTGGATGTGTCAGAGGCGCTGCCCACCTGTTGTTGGCAGTGAAAGTAGCAGCCAGAGCGATGCCAGGCTCTCTTTTCTTTAGGCTGGTGGGAGAGTCCACGCTGCCAGTGCTGCGGGAGCTTGAGTGCAGGGGGAAGGCTCTGGGCTGATCGTCCTTAAAGAAGGGAAACATACACTTGTTACACCCTGACCTACAGTGAAATTTGACAGCCTTAAAAATAATACATTTAGATTATATTTAGTTTGGAAAGGAGATATCACTTTTGTTAGCTTGGTCAACTTTGGTAAAACGTTCTTTCTGATATTGGCTATGTCTTTGAGCTACTTAGGACAGATAATGCAATGATCAAGATGCATGTTAAATCAAATGTGAGGACAAGTGAGCAAATATCAGAGTGTGGCCGATGGCAAATACCAGGATGTTCCATGTGGTTCTGTCTGGTGAGGCCTTGCTGAGGCTGGCCAGTTTCTTGCGTCCATCTGAGCCACTGTCAAATAGGGACAGGTAGTCCTCACTCTGGTCCTGACTGGGAAACACACAAAACCAGACACAGGTTAGGTTCATTGCTTTATGCAAAACAATGCTGCACTATAGTTTTTGCCATTAACCAAATGGTCTCAGGCAGCAACAAAAATCAAAGAATGTTATCTCAATACCTGAGAAAGTAAAACCCAAACTATTTGCGTGGATAGATACCCCTAGAGTATGGTGAAAAAACATGTAATCTGTGACTCTTTGAAAGGCTGACCTGGTAGCTGTAAGCCCCAAAAATATTATTTCAAATCTGTCTGTAAAAGCGTAAGGGGGGGCACATTCTGGACTCAGTTTTCACGGAACAAGAGCTTAGCAGTGCACAACACACAATTAAACAGGCCGACACAAAGCAGAGACCTTGAGTCGGGCTTTTAGTGGCAGCTTTTGTGATTAAATGTTGTAATGACAGCTGCAGAAATGGGACTCATCCCCTTCTCTTCTCCCCCTCCCAAGTACTGGAATTCACTATGTAGCAGCTGACCGTCTGCTGGGGGAACTCCGTTATGGATTCCATGTAAATATGTGCATGCATATGTTGATCCCGATGGCCTGTCATTCATCCTTCAAATAGCCTTACACACCAGCACCTCCATCATGAGGCACAGATGTACGGTGACCTCCTGTCTGGCCTGGCCTCTACTGGTATCTGTGCCGCAGCCTGTCTGTGCTGTGCAGGGTGTTTCTGTCTGGGTAAGTATATAAATGAGTGTGTGAGTGAGCGTGTGTCTTCGGGGGGGTGAAGCCAGCTGGCCCAATGAAAAGCAATCTGACAACACTATTCAGGCTGCACATTCCTCTACTTTTTGCTTTGCAAGAGAGTGATGCATGGAGGGGAGGAAGCAGTGGAGAGGGAGAGGGGTGGTGAGTGACCCACTGATTGCCCTGAAAGACTCAGAGACTTGGAGGGGGTATTTAGAATGCCTTAAAATTTAAAGCCCCTCTGCTCTGCATCCTCAGAGGCAGAGAAGGGAGGGGGGGTGGCGGCAGCTGCCGGACAATAGAGCCAGAGCGTGCACACACACTTCTCCTTTCACTGGCTCCTGGTGGAGGGAGTAACCTGACCTCGAGGTCCTGGCCCTCCCCCTCTAACCTGGGACAAAGCAAGTCCCTGCACCCCACGACCCTAGCAACAGCCGCCCAGCTTCCTCTACTCTTTATCATGCAGGAGCTGGCGCGCCACAATTCCTATTGTCCGGACTGCTGAAGCTTCAGGGCTGCCAGCTGTTGCTCACTGAAGAGAAGCACTCTGGTTTTAAGAGCACAGGCAGGCCACCTGAACTAGAGATTGTTCCTGGTTATACAAGACTGTCTGACTCAGATTATCTGAAATGCAAACATTCCAAAAACATGGCCTTCATATTTCAGTAGCATGTATGTCACTATAAAGGTCATTCGATGATCTAACTGAATCTTAAGAGCAAGTTTTGCCTGAGGCTTTCCAGAGTACATGTAACAGCACATACTGTACTAAATGCAGTTCAGTCTGTCAATGTCAGTGATAAGGAATGAGGAAAATAAACATGAGACATGAGAGGTGATACAGATTCTCACTAAAATATTTCTTCATAAACAGATTAGCAGAAATAGTTACAGTACTGCTACATCAGGGTATTTTTTTTACAATTCTACAATTCCATTTAGCAGACGCTTTTATCCAAAGCAATGTACATTCACATGCTGATGGAACAGCCATCGGGAGCAATTTGGGGTTCAGTATCTTGCCCAAGGACACTTCGACACATAGACTGCAGGGGCCAGGGATTGAACCACTAACCTTCTGATTGGTGGACAACCGGGGTGTGTTTGTATGTATGTGTTTGTACCTTAAACTGATGTTGGCCTGCTGATTAACCTGAGTGGTGCTGTTGGACCGCCTCAGGTTCTTGATGGAGCGGGAGCTACCAAAGCTGGCATCACTCTGTGGATTTAAAGGGTTTGTTACTGAATTATAAGATCTGTCTGCAAACATTACACACTTGGTACCACGGAGAATGCTGAAACAAGCAGCCTCAGAGACAGTCCTGATTTCTCATCCCTACATCTTGAATAGATTATCTTATAACTCATAAACAATCCGCAGTTCCAGTCTGATGACACTACAAAAGTACACATGTGGCAGTGCACTGTTACTCACCAGGGTGTTGCGTTTTCCCCTGCTGTCACTAGCCACAGAAACCGAGACAGACCGAGAGAAGTATTTCCCAGGTGATGCACTGCTGGGTCTTTTGGACATAGACAGCTGGGAGCCTGACAAGCTGAGGTCCAAGGCATCTCCTGAGACACCTGTCGGGATGGATGAAGGGCTGCGTGTTGTATGCATCCTCAGAAAAGCTGGAACAGAGGAAAATAGGGTTGGATATAAGACACAATAGGCCACACATTATATTTGTCTAGAGATGCAGGGCACAACCACAATAACAAGAGAGGAAATCACAGCCACTTTCTCCCTGACTGTTTTGCCTCCCAGGGCAACCAACAAGAAAACCACTCACTATTTTTACTACAGCTGGGAACAAGCTGAGGTCAAGTACAATAGAGTCACTAACAGTTCTTACAGCAGTTAGGTGCTTTAACAGATAGATGGTTATCATGTTAGATACGAACCAACATAGTTAATTGGTAAAATACTAAATAAAATACAATGATGCCGAGAGGCTGTAATATTGAAGCCAAACACTGTGACAGGTGTATGTTAGCTCTGTTAGCTAACATTAACATCTTAGCATCACAAAAATAAGACTGTGGAGGATGACAGATGTGGTGAATATCGTCACATATGAAACAACACAGGAGCAGCTAAGTTATGCTAACAAAATATTACTTGCTGGTTATCAGCTATTGCTAACCTCACAGTAAGCTAACAGTCATTAGACTGTTATTAACGGCGACTGTAGCTCTTAATAACCTTGTTGACATGTTTTTATTCCATCTCATGTTTTGCAAAGTAACGTCATAAGAACAAACGTCCATCTACACTGTTTTCTTAATCACGTTAACAAATCAAAGCCACGTTAAGCTAACGGTTATCTACCATCAATAATAAGTTGAAGAGAAATAAAAACGGTTGGTTTTCGGGTCAAGTCTTGTTTCAAGCTAACAGTTCACGTCTTTAACGTTTCTCCCATCAACACCCTAAACTGCTGGTTGCTGAACAAGCAGGTTATTTACTTACTTCAGGAGCTGGATGGCAGCATCGCTGATGAGCTCCGGGACGCTTTCACGGTTTTAATCCCCGACAAGCAGCGAAAGTTCTCCGTTGGACAAATGCGGGGAACCAAATAACGCGAAACATCATCTCTGTGGTAACAACAGACCGTCGCTCCTCCATCGACGTCTGTGATTGGCGGAGAAAGAGCATTGTCCCTCTAATCGCGCATCTGATAGGCTGAGCGGAGCTGTCTGTCTATTGTGCAGCTTCCAAGGGGCGTGGCTCAAACAACGGTTTGGTTGACTTTGCAAAGAGAGGCGTGACGGCAGAGTGACATTTTTCCAAGTGATAGTGAAAACAAAACTCATATTTTATTTGTTAATTGTTCCCAGACACTTAATTAAGAGATTGAACATAACAAAATGAACAAAATGGATCTGTTTCAATTATTTATTTCACTTTCTCTTTCATTTAAATCTTGAACAAAAACATCTTATAATTGTGAAAATTGTCAATATTTACATCAACAGAAAGGCACTGTTTAATCGTGTCCTATAATATCACATATGGAATGAAATATATGAGTAACAACAAGAATCATATAAAAGAAAAAAGATCTGATATAATTCAGTAGAAATAGTTTATCTTCTTTTAAACTCCACAGCTGTCCTCCACACGTCAGCCCCTTGTCCCAGGGTGATGTCCTCCGGCAGAGACTCGAGCCCCAGCAGAGGTGGAAGGTCCTTCTGCTCCAAATGGCTCTCTAAGGTGGACCTGATGCTGCACACAGCAGGGAGGGAGGGCATGAAGAAGACAACTGTTAGCACCACATCCATTGTTTTCACCATGAGCATTCCCATTCACTTCCCTGCCCAGCTGCTGCTTCAATAGAAATGACCTGCGGCTGAGGGGATACAACTTAAGCTCCTTTCCCCTGACAGATGGCTGCCTGGAGGGGTCTCGCTCTGGTCCTGGATGTCAATGGGCTCCAAGTCCCAGGGGAGGGTCCCGGGTGTGACCTCCACACTTTAGTCTGATTAAAGCTGTCTGGGATCAATGGATTCCTTCAGACTAGGGTGGTAATCTTTGATCTTACAATAGGCACACTTCTTATGCTCATGAGCTTATAATAAATTCTTATTCCTAAAAATACCTCTCAGGGAATGAATGCCAAGAATGTTTTACCATTTGTTGCCTCTTGCAAAAGCTCAACTCACAAATGGTAAATGAGTTGTGTTTTCACTATGAGGGTACAGATGGCTTGTGCTTACTCCCAGTGTGGCTTGTAGCTCTCGTCAGGCACGATGTTGTTTGTCTTCAGCAACAGAATTTCATGCAGCTCCAAAGAGAAAGCGTCAACATCTGTGAGAGCCAGGAAAACCTTCAGCGCTTTCCTCTCGTCTTCAGACAGCTTCTGCTGGAAGTCTGACGGCAGCCTCTGAAATGGGTCCTGAAACGATGATCATCAGTTAATTGTAATCGAAGTTTAATGTGATAACAAAAATGTTTTGAAGGAGAAACTGAAGTGCACTTCCTCAAATTCAGTTTTTATTGGGGTCAAACTCTGGGCGCCTGCCGTGTCAGATGGCACACTTTGAACGGATTACAGCCCAGAAGATTGAACTCTCTGTGCTGTTTGGGGTCACTGGCAGCAGTTTGACAGTAAAAAAGTCAAACACAAATTATGTGGTCACTGATTTTCTTTGTCTTAAAAGATAATGTGTATGCACAGTTTATCTGTTGTGCCTGAAAAATCTATTTCTTCTTCTACTGTATGTTATCATTGTATCTGCCACATCCAGTAAATCCCTCGAGTTTATGATTTTATTAATACTTACTTGCTTTCTGTTCAGCATAAGCTCAGATTTCCAACATGTCAGGAGTTGCCAGGTAAATATGCTGTGTTCCAGTTTGCTCTCTCCAAGACTCTAAAATGAGAATGAAACAGACAGGCTTTATGTTTTTTGCAGCTTTTGGCTTCTGAATTACAGCTTTTGTACACGTCACATTTCAGCTGACCATTTCTGAATGTGGAGGTTTAAGTGCTGTCTAGGTATTTTTTTCTGTCACAGTCATTCATTTCTGTATGGGAAACCTGCAAAACTTGCCTGACTTGTGTAATCCATCACAGTGAGCATCGCAGAGTCTGCACAGTCAGTGTTACATTATCGTTGCTTGGTGATGCAGATTTAGTGGGCAGTGAATTTAAACATCTGCACTGCAAAACTTCACAACAATAATCGAGCTTGTTCAATATGAAGGATTACATCATTCATGCAGGTTTTAATAGTCTGTTGTTTCAGGCAGTGTCACAGTGCCAGGTCAGGCAGTGAGATTTTTATTTCACTTGTTTTCACACATTAGTGTCAGAAAAACAGTCTTTAAATGGGGGTTTATGAAAAAGGGAGTGGTAACAGTGCATTGCTTCCAAAATGAGATCAACATAATCACATTCTTTACATAGCAGTGTTGTAATGGGAATAGCTGTGGGTTTGGAGGTTTCTACCTTGGCTACAGAGCTGGAAATCTGTGGGTCCATCTGCAGTGAATCAGTGAGGTAGGACAAAAGTTGACCCTGAGGATCCCCGCCCGTCTTGCCAAGAAAGCGAAGGCCAATCTCCACCACAAACACAGCATCACAAACATCCGTGTACGAACGCAGCACCGTTCTCATGGCACTGCTCACCGAACCCTTCAACGGTTCCTGAAGTACAGACAGACCAACTGTCAGGCCAGTGAGATCAGTGTGACGGAAGGAATTTGACCTCTAACAAAGTGGCCTCACAAAATCCTACAGGGGAAACTACTGTGAACATTCTTTGGCTGGCATTAGTCAGTTCCAGATGAACACTTGGGTCCATAAAATACTAAAGTGCACAAGCGAAATGACCTCACCTGATGAATCTTGCCTCTGACCTCAGTTAGAACCACAGAGAAATCCTGTAGGTGTCTGTTCAAGTACTTTGAGTTGTCCTGATTTTTCAAAGAGCACAGCGCTGGTTAGCAGAATGTGTGGTATTACCTGACATTTGGATGCAGCTATAGGATTAGTTTTTACCTCTTGAATGAGTGGTTTTCCAGCCAGGAAGCGACGGGCCAGCTGGGTTTGGATGGCTGGCAGATCGTAGTAGCTGTCTGTCTCACCACCTTTCTTCAAGGTGTAGTGGCAGTGGGCCAAAACCAGAGGTAGCAGCTCTCTTTCTGGGTGGCACAGGGTCAGCTGCGTTTCTGATATCCTCTCTAAAGGAACGCTGTAATCACTGGGGAAATTAAACAGGAGAATGCCCACGATCAGCTGCATTAATCAAAGTTTAAAAGTTTAAAAGAGGCTGCATTGAAGTTGACATGTTACAGGTACAGGTGAGAAGATGATGTACTGCATATCTAGGAAGTTCAATTTGTATGACACATATAAGAGTCTGGAGGTTTTTTAGATGCCAAAACTGCAATACCTGCTTGAATGTATTTGATCTGATTGCAGTGTCATTGTCAGTCTGAACCAGCATTAAAATCAACTCAAACAAATCAAAATCCAACAGCCTTTGCACTTGACTGTGGACGTGGCGGACTCACCTGTCTTCTTGGCGGCTGACTCTCCGGGCCTCTCTCACCAGGCTGTTGTGTGTCTTCAACAGGAAGTCAACCAGAGTTCGGAGACACGAACCTGGTCCGTGTCGACACGGCGTCAGAAACTCCCCGGAGCTTTCCATTGTCACCTCCTTCTCACACAAGTTCACATCCACACCCAACTCTGCTGCTGTATATACACGTAGGCACGGGAGGAAGTCAATGAAGTCATGTGGTGAAGGAAGCAGACACGTAAGACACAACTAGACAGGTGTGTGTGTGTGAACCTCTGGTTTCAATTTGATCGGGTTTTGCTAATTATGATTTGATTCAATAACAATTAATCAACACTGTATATTCATTAAATAAATGTGTGCAAAAATGTGAAACTCTCCTTATATAAGTAAAATATACTGAGAATTCTGTTTTAAAATATTCTAAAATAAGAGCCAAAATGTAATGTTTGCACTATTTAACTAGATATTTTGACGCCAAACATCGAAGACTTCAGACTGTTTACATCCAACACTGCTGTCAAACTGGACAAGTGCAAGACTGCATTAAAATGAAACAAAATAAATAAGTACATAAAAACATTTTTTATTGTTGTTGAACTGAAAAGTCAGCAACAGGGAGAAATAATAGGGATTTGCATAATTCCTAAGACTGTACATTAGTTAAATAAATATGCACAGTAATCATATAAAAATAATCCTTATTCTCTTACAGGTTGAAAGATAGACTGAATTATGTCTTTGATTAATTTAAAATAGGAGACACAATGTAATGTTTCCATTATTTCACTAAATATTATGACACCAAACCCTGAAGAGTTCAGTCTGTTGACAGTTAACACTGTTTAAAAAGTGCTGACTACACGTTTCACTCTCAACAGTAGCAGCTTAAAATGTCACATTTGATCCCAACTTAAATTTTCATCATATCTTTTGTTTTTTGTTTTGTTTGACAAATTAAGCTATTTATAAACAAAATGATGATTTTTTTTTTTACAGACTAATAGTTTAGAACTGATGCAGAGAGTGCTGTGAGTTCAGTGTTAGTGGAGACGTGCTTACAGTTGTTTGCCACCTCTGCTCTGAGGAGGTTCCACACCTGGATGAATCTCTCCACTCTCTCAAGCAGCATCTTCTTCTGGTATCCTAATGAGGATAAGGAGAAATCTCAGTGTGTGTGTGTGTGTGTGTGTGTCACGTCAGCAGTGGGGTTTGCATATAGCTTTGTTGTTGTATGTTCAATTTAAGATCAGTTGTTGATATACCTGCTGGTATCTGCTGTAACATCTGTGCGATACTCTGCGGTGAAGAGCCCCACGCCAGAGGAAACACCCGCAGCAGGTCGGACTGTAAAGCAGCCAGCTCAGGCAGGTGATGTAAATGTCTCACACAGTGTATCTGGGACAAACACACACAAAGAGAGTCAGTTCATGTCAAACACTTCACACTTGGTTCCAGAAACAATATGTCACTAATGTGAGGGCCACAACTAACATGCTCATTAACATATAATCACATGGCCCTGATGACGATCGGTACCTTCTTCAGGAACATGACCAGCAGGGGTAAGGAGCTGCGTCCCTGTGTTTCTCCCACCAGCTGACAGAAACGCTCCACTGTCATCGTCTCAGGTAGCGTCCAGAAGGAGGAGCGATGTGTCGGGCAGTCAGAGGGGAGGGACAACATGTTCCCAGGATCCCCAAAGAGGAGCTTCATCAGGGGACTTCCAGCAAGTCCATCGTCTGCACCGATTCTGTCCTGAGCTTCAGCCAGATTCTTCCGCAAATCCTGAAAACAGAGACGATATTATCATCCTGTCGCACAAAATGTCTTTGTTCATTCATTGCAATCACTCACACTGAAAATCAGCAGCGGTTCCAGTTACAGACTTGGAAGCAATCAGCGCACTGCTTTAAAAACACTGTATTTCTTACTTGAAGTATTGGGTTGATGGCAGAATGACAGACGAGCTTCTCCCACTGTTGTCGTCCTTGTTTGGAGGACAGATCATGTCTTGCATGGTGGGAACCTTGTTAACATACAACAGAGTGATACTACATGTATTTCACATGAACAACAGAAGCATTTGAAAATCGTTGGAAAGTCAGTATCACCTGTAGTGAATTCTGCGCAGGTATTGAGAATCAAATGAATTGTGACGGCCATGTTGTCCATGTTCTGATCCAGCGTCTGCCCCAACACACTCATGTCCTTTTCAAGGTGGCTCCTCAGGAAGTTGAAAACATCATGGGGTCTGGGGTGGATCATTTCACCAACTCCCTACAACAAAAAAACACCACAGTATTATTACATACTGACACTTTTTAATACCTGTGGTATACAAAGTGTCAATCGAGTAACATTGAGCTGAAGTCTCACTCTTTGATTTGTTATGGCGCCCTGCAGCATGGCGAGGTGTGTGAGCAGCCGCAGGATGCAGGACTGAGCATAAGTCATTTGTCTCTCAGGGGCTTCAGACCTCTGTCGAGCCTCTCCCAAAACGTGTCCTGTCCGAGTTTGATCTCTAACACTTCATACACAAGAGGAGAGCACAAATTAAATCAAAGACAAATATTTGACTAAAGATGTTGTTGCAAAGGTTGACTGAAGAGATTAATACCTTTGTCCTGTAGTAAATCCAGGGACTGGGGAGTGATTCTGCCCTCCAATAGGAAGTCCACAGTCTGGACATTTTGATATAACCACCGGTTTACCGCACTATGGGACAATACAGAAGCATATAACATATTATTTATTGAATTTCCTTATTCTTAAGGAAAGTTTGCCACGATTGACACAAAAAAAGTCCGTACCTCTCCCACAAAGCATGGATGTCCTTTGGCACAAACTGTGAATGATGTAAAAGACATTATATACATCCTGACTGACAGTTCATAGAGAAGTGATGATAGCAGAGACAACTCTTTATGATGTACTTACAGTACTGCTGTAATCTCATCTCTCTACTCAACCACTGTCTGGCCTCACTTGTGTGATCGTCGGGCATGGTTGGCAGAAAGGAGTTCTTGGAGGAAAACATAGGTTGAGTTATAGTGCTTCATTCATGGAGTCTGGTGAAGGTATGTCACTCTCAGTTTTTGCATTTTATCAGGAAAATGATCAGTGTTTCTACAATAATGCAAGTGAAAATTACACTTTTAAAAATCAGAGCCACAGTTTAACCACAAATTGACTGTTTTTTTTAAAAAGGGATTCAGATGACTAGCTCCCAATTTGCATTCGTCTTCTGAGCTGTGTCTGCAGCAAGAGGACACTTGAGCACATTGCTACATGAATCATGTGGAAAAACTTGGAGGATGAAGCTGAGAATGTGTAGTACTTCCCACAAAGAGCAAAGTTCCCCTTTAAGTAGGAGATAGAATAAAGCAAGATTGAAATGTAAATGTCTTACCGTGACATTCTGCGGCTGGAAGGCGATCTGGTAGAGAGGAGCCAGTAGAGGATTTCCACTGCGGAGCACAGAACTGAGATGGAGCAGCAGCTCCAGGACGGGTGGTCTCTGAGCCAAAAGGCTTGAGCCCAGTCCACCGATCTCATTTGACAGAAGTGTAGTGCAGAAATCCCTGAACTCTCTCGGCTCGAGGTTTTTCAGGAGCTCTTCCAGTCTTGCCGTTTCCTGTAAGTTCGCATAGAGTCACATGTTAAAAAGAGAAATTAAATTTACAATAGACACAATTCACATTAGACATGATGCATAGTGACCTGTGGGGAGGGACGTATGTTGACGTCCGGGGATTTGTAGCGGCACGTGACCTGTCTGAACAAGGCCAGGGCCAGGAGGCTGATCTGAGAACCCCTCAGCTTCTACAGACAAAATCAAACAAGAGATGTAAACGAGGAACACAGATAATTATGGAGTTGACGTCTAGAGACACTGAAGCAGGATCATTAATTCTTCCTTTCTCTTCTGCTGTACATCTTCAACGTGTGGAGCGCTCATGAACTACATTAACTAAACATTGTTAACATCAGCCTTCCCGTCAGCTCCGGAGTCTCTGACCTGTATTTCTGTCAGGAGGGGGTCGGATCTGTTCTCCAGCAGAACCTGGGCCACAGCGTCTCTCAAAGCTCGGTACGGCGTCCCACAGCAGAGGAACTGGTCCACGTTAGCTGGAATCATCCGCTGTGAGGAAAAAGGAATGTTCTGGTGTTTGTTTTCCTTCTGAATGACAATAGTAATAGAGCATTGTAGTTCCATGTTACGGATGTCAATTAATCCATTAGTTGTTGGACTGAAAATTAATTGGCAACTACTTTGATAATCCATTAATCGGTTAAGTCTCTTTTTTAAGCAAAAATGCTTCTTCTGGCTCAAACGTCTCATTTTTGAATATTTCCCTGTTTTCTGACAAAACACTGTCAGAATTATTTCTCTGTTTCTCTGAGATACCTGAAGTCGAAGGAGATCTGCAGGGAAGACCCATCTCCAGGCCGGGCTGTTCAGCAGGGACAGGATGCAGTCCATACCAGAGAGTCTGTGGAGGGCTCGAAGCAGGTAAACCCTGTGCCAGTCGTTAGCACAGTACTCACACACCGCCTTCACCTGCGACAGGTACTGAGCCTCCACCGCGCGTCGGCCTGCATTTCATGAAGAAACATAAAAACTTGACATGGTCCTTTACTTCCCTTTGCTCCCTGCAGCACCTCTGATGAAACTTCTAATCCTTGCATTTGATGCATCAAATATCATTTTAAGCAGTTTGTAATTAAACAAAGTCTAAATAAAACTAAATGATGAAGTTGCTGTGATTTAAGTTAAACAAAGTGAGCATTACACACCTTGAGCTGCAGCTCTCTCCAGCAGCCGTGCAGCCGTGCTCAGGCAGATTCTCAGCCTGGCTATGTTGAGCAGGAACTCTGCTGGGTCTTCTTGTCTGTCTGGAGTCTGTTTCCTCGCAATTCGACCCAGGAATTTAGTGTCTGCTTGCCTTTGCTGTTCTCTGCTCTGTTCCACTTCTCTCGCTTCTGAGCACAACAGAGAGTCCTAAGAAAATTAAAAAATACATCATTAACGTCAAGTCATGGCATTCAGTTGGAACGTATACATAAATGTTTCGCAGAGAATCTGTGGTAAAAAAAATGTCAATACTGAAACACAATCTCACAATGAAAGAAACAAAAATAATGTTCATAATTATCATCACTCTGAACAGTGTTCATGCAGAAAGCACAAATGAAGTGAGGTTTGAATTTTCTACCTGGAAGCAGTTGACAAACAGCAGGTAGAGTTCAGTACGATCTTCTCTGCTCAGAAGATTCTCCTCCAGATTCTTGAGGTAGGTCTGAATGTGAGCTTTCACCTGGTCAAAACTGACACACACACCACCACCATTTACACACATGCAGCTTCCAGAAAAGTGTTACTGTTGTTACAGTAAATACACATTTGAGATCATTTAAGTCAAGTATTTCCATTTTAAGAAACATTCTACTTTTCTTCCTTTCTTATTTTCCTATGCAATTTTAATGCTTTTGAATGAGCGAACGGTTCGAGTTCTTTCTCCACCTCTGCTCACTGGGTTCACGCGAACCCTCACCTGTATTGCAGCAGCAGCTTTGGCAGCACAGATCGCACCACTGGACTGTTATCCACACACTCCAGGAAGGGGGTGAGCTCTCTGGTCTTGTATACATCTCCTGCATCAAGCCAAAGAATAAAAGCGGTGAATGCCTCGTTATCGCATCAATTATCTATCATCACTGACTTATTTACTCACTGACCATGAGCAGAGACAAGTAAGGAGAAGAGCAGCTCCACCACTCCCTCTTCAGGCCTCTGCCCCTCTGACAGACAGAATCTGGACACCACCTCCAGGAAGAAGGAGTTACAGCAGTCCCTGATCGCTGCTTGTTGCTGAAGTGCTGCCCTGAACCAAAGAGGAAGAGGAAAAAACATACTGAGAAGTTGAAATATTCATTAGAAAACAACATTGGATAAGTAGATGCTTCAGTTGCTTGGACCTTGTTTCACAGACTGTTGTACCAGAAAACTTTATTTAATAGAGCATTCTCCCTTCTAACGTTAATTCTCTCTAAGATAAAGTTCATTGTAAGGCGATGAGGGATTTTTCTGAACCTACTCGATGGTGTGAGAAACAGTGGGCTTGAAGTCTGGAGGCAGGTCTGTCCTGCATTTAGGGCAAGAACGTCTGTGTGGCTGAATGCAACGTTGGAGGCACGGCAAACAGACGACGTGGTGGCAGGGCAGGACGGACGGCTCTGTGAGCGCCTCCAGACAAACTGGGCAGCACATGCCAAACCTTTACAGAGCAACATATCACAAGAGATCAGTTATTGAAATGTGTGGTACAAAATATAGATCCTAGTAATCTTCATTATCTTATTTTGTACATTAGGCAGTAAACATTTTGTGTATGTCTCGTAATAAATTGTGAATGCTTATGGTGAGATGTTTCTACATGTGTTATTTAAAATAAACTGTGAAGCTGTGGTCAAACTATCTTATAGGAATAAGTCCACACTTAAACTGAAATACCAACAGAAACACTGAATACAAATTGTGAAGGCAGATCCCGACCTCAGATCCCTGCTGATACACTCATCATGAAACGAATTGAGGATCCGGATCAGCTGCTGCAGTGTGTTCACGCTCCTCACGTCAGGTGACTCCTGCATCAGCTGAAAATGAGAAAAAAATATCTAAAAACATGTCTTAAATTTTTCCTCTGATTCCGCTCTGATTTTTACAGCTATCAAAACATTTAACTTTTGTTGTTAGTGTTAAACTGTTGAGGAGTTCACTACTGTGTATCCTGCTTTTACTAAGAAATATCTTGTCCTTTCTGATCCTTTCTGGGCCTTAATAAACATTTATGAAAAGTTTTCAGGGAAAAATACCTGAGGTGCTATTTCACACAACAAATGTGTGTATATGTCATTGAATATTGAAACATAAGTTTAGGTCGTTATCTGCTGGATTGATGGTGAGATAAGATGTCTCTGAATTTGGCAAGTTTCCACCTCAGCTAAATCATTTTCTTGGGGAGAAATCTTTCAGTCACATCAAGATGAAAATACAGACCATAAAAATGTGTTTACTTACATTCAGGAGAAGGTTGCAGTGTTTGAGAGCCAGTTCTTTTAATCTTGACTCATTCTGTTTAACTTTCAAAATGACTTGCTGGATGAAGGATGCAACGACCAGCATCCCATGCCACAGTGACCTGAGAGGACAAATTCTGCTATAAATAAACCCTGAAACACTGAAAACCTTTGTTTCTCACGGTGCATCTTGCCAGACTCACCTGATGGAGTCCAGATGTTGCAGACAACTGGGGCTGCAGAGCGTACTGTACTTCTGACCAAACGCTCTGTCCAGACATGGCTGCAGAAACTCCGCTCTGCTCACAAAGGACTCGCACTCTTGCAGGGACGTCACAGTCAGTAGTTTGGTCTGTTCAACACAGATTCCAAGAGCCAAAATGTCCTCCAGCTGCCAAAGATAAAAGACGTCACAATCATGATAAAATTATAACATGTAAACTTTAACATGCTGTAGTTAGCATTCTAACACCTATAGGATGCTATCATGCTGATGATTATCATGTAAAATTTAGCATGTTCACTGATTTCTGCCAGTTATACAAGTCATAAACTGACAACTGGAAATGTGACCTGTTGGTGGCACTAGATGAAACACCCTAAATGTCCAAACCACTTCAACAAGTAAATGCAATAGTCACAGAGATTTCAGATGATGATGTTTAAAATGAAGCCATTCTCACCATCTCTTGGGGCTCCTTCTTTGGGCCCCGTTGAATGACATCAGTGGCTAACTCGGGCTGCAGCAGAAATATGTGGCTAAGAGTGTCCAGTCTGGGGGCAAAATGTTTGGCAGCAGCCATTATCCAAGCAGGAGAGAGGTCAGCGGCGGCGCCCATGGACGTCTGAAGCTCAGACACGCAGCCCAACATGGCCCTGGTGAACACCTGTATATGAAAAAGTCAAGATTATTTGGCTGTTCCCAAAAATGTTTCAGCTAAATGTGTGACATCATGATGTCTATACCCTGAGCTCATTCTTGGACTTGATCTTCCAAGAAAGCAGCAGAAAGTCTTGTAGGTAGTGGTGTCCATACTCCAATCTCTCCTCGTCTGAGAGTTTCTGTAAGTGACTGCTCAGCCTGCTGTTACTGAAGGTGCTCACAAACTGGAGGACCCTCTCCGTGCCATCCCCTCTTGTTACTGAAGGTTAATTATAAGAGCCAGAAATAAATACCAAACCACACTGTACCAGTGTAGCATAATTCACGATCTCTCCATGATTTTATACATGAAGTCATAAAAAAACTGAATGGGACCAAGGCAAACCTGGCATAAATTCTGATTCTTCCCACAGGCTTTCAAGGTGTATTTGGATGAGCCAGCTGAACGCAGCAGCGCAGGGTTGTTCTTCACCATCCAACACGAAGTAGTGCTGCACAAGCACCTCCTGGTCTGACTCACTGGAATTTGTAAAAAAGAAAAATGATGCCTTTGTTGATTAAATTCACTGTGGGAGTGATACAGAAGAAGTAATCCACTGTACCTTGTCTTTTGGAGAGGTGTTAGGTCTAAAATCTGTGAATCTGCCAGGATGTCCAACCAAAGCTGTGCCAGGCCCTGGCCGAGCCTGCCATCAGAGAGCAGGTCCAGATTTGCATACCTGTCCATGACTTCCAACATGCTGGCTAAGGTCGGAGTCACAGTGGACTGAAGACAGCGCCACAGGGTGTGTCTGTTAGTTAAAGACACAAAAGAAAGATAAACTTGATCAAATTATTGATGAGACACATGAAAGAACTTAAAGAGTGCATAAGAAATGCCAAATATTTTTTTTAAAAGTTTAAATGAGAACTGGTTCAAAATCTTAATGAAAATACACATTGTGAGATTATAAGATTCACAACTGGAGCCAAGTTCATACTAGAAAAGATGAATCAAAAAATGAATCTTCCAACCAATATATTTAAACGTTTTCAAGTTATCCTGCTAAATAGCTTTACCTCAGAGTTCCCCCCTCCTGCAGAGCCTGGCGTTTTTTGGCTTCCCTGCTCACCCACTCCTGAGGAGAGCCCATCTTTTCTTCTCTCTGTGCCAAAGCCTCTGCCAGTCTGCTCAACAACACCTCCTGAAAGTGAGCTTCAATAAAGTATATAGTTGACATCCATCAGAAACCAGTCAGAGACTGATGGCTCATTGTAGACACAAAGAAATTCACAAAGAAAGGGATTGATATGGGTCAACAAACCCTGTGGGACCTACAAACTAAAATCATTCTCAGATGGCTGCATTTACCTCCTATGTGCCTTTGACCAGTTCCCAGAAGGGACAGAAGGATGTGTATCCGCCGCATGCTTCGTGATGCCACACCGTTGGTGTCTCTCAGCAATCCCACAGCTTTTTGGATACATGACCTCACTAAGGAGAGGCTGTGGAGCTGGGCTCTACCCGCCTGCACAGACACAAGCAAATCGAATTTCACTAACATTAAGAACTAAGATATAACACATATAAAAGTAAATTAAGTCTATTTACATTTGTACCTACCTGGGAGTCTTTCATTTTCCTCACTGTTTCTCCATCTTCATGTTGTTCTATTAAAGGTCAAGAATACTGTTTATTTTACAGTGAAAAACAGCCTAGAAAACAATGAAACCACTTTCTTTTGTTTGTACCTGGAGGTTCAGGGTTGATTAGGTTGCTGATGAGAGTTCCACAGAAACCCAACAGGTTCAAGCTCATGTCCTCTGAATCCCTCAGGTCATCGATGTGAACTGAATGCCAGACTCCTTTGATGCGAAAAACAAAACATGACTTTAATTTTGTTATACGTCACGCACAATGCAGTCAATTGGATTTCAGTAATGCTCATATTCCACTTAGTACTCACCTCCTTGGAAACCAATGTACTGAGACTGACTTGGAATCCTAGAAACCTTCACAATGAAAATCACCCAACAGGTCTGATCTTCCAGTGACGTCAAGTAATTCATGGTACAATATCTGGAAGCAAATGGAACCATAAACACATCTGAAATGCCTTTGCCGTCTTTTTTTTTTTCCCACTGAGCATGTCTAAAATCACATTGCAATCTTTTCAGGATCTTAACATTGAGTCCTACTTTGCTGATGCTATAAGCTCGTCACTGCAGTGGGATTCCTCAAGGTCCATCTGGATTAACAGGATGTGAAGAGAGTGGCCGGCATCTTGAAGGAAGCCCCTGACACAGAGAGACGAGCAAGAGAAAGATTAAAGGAAGAAAATGAAATAAATAAGCCATGCTGTCCTGCTGTTATCTGAAAGGTTAGTACCGTATCTTGTTGCAGAAGGAGACCTCGGTGTCAAACTGGTGGAGTGAGAGCAGGAGGATCCTGTCTGTAAGCAGTCCTAGGGCATGGGCTAAGACCCTGACATCTGATCTGGTTAACAAGCTGGAGAATGTGGTTATCTATGCACAACCACAAAAGGGACAGGGATGTTAGCAATTTCTAAAGATTGGAAAGACAAACAAAATTGGAGCAGTGGTTTGTAGAATACCTCGAGAAACTTGCTGGACCTCTGATGCTTGTTTAGGCAATCCTCCAGGAAATCTCGGAGGGAGTGGTGATGTTGTCGCTGGAAGTACATTCTTTGGAGTTTGTCCTTCTCCTGGTTTGCTAAGTCTGAATACTTGAGCCTCACCACTGCATCAGGGGTGGCACAGTTCAACAAGAGACGTTTAGCTAAATCAAACACTTCTTCTTCCATGTTTTCACCAGGAGACCCAATGCTGGTTTCTGTCTCCATCATTTCTTCACTGTCAGACATCACTTTGTTCTCGTCATCACATACCTTTGTGGATTCATCATTTTCCACTGACACAATGTCTTGCTCATTTCCAGCAATCTTTACGTCCGTTGCATCACCCGACTGATTGTCCTCCTCATCAGTTACTTCTTTCTGTCTGTTTGTATTTGATTCAAGTGTTTCATTTGGTTCATGTTCATCCAGTGAGTCGTCTTTTTCAGTCTGTTGATGTTGTCTTACCTCACTGTCTTCAGCTTTTTGTTCTTTTCTTTCTAGTGCTTGCAAGAGAGCACTGGCACAGGCATCACCATGATAGCCAACAAAAATATCAGAAAGCTTGAAATCCGCTGAGGCCTCATGTGAGAATTCCTTCACCCACTCCTTCAGTTTGTGGAGAACCCTGTGTTGCCATGGTTCCAGATCAGTACTCCTTTCCACCCTGTGTTTTTCAAGCCTGTTGATGAGGGGCATGGGAAAGTGCTCATAGACCTTCTTCTGGTCCTCCACCACCACCAGTCTGAATGTTTTATGGACACGACATTTGACTCTGTGGGAGCCGAGACCAAGATCAACGTATTGCTGGTTACTGAGGTAAACATAGTACTGGTTCAAGGCATCATACAGACTTTCATACAGATTTTGCATGTTGAGGAGGATGACAGTACGCCCGGTCTCCATGCACATTTTCACCCGGTTAACGTTCCTGCAGATTTGGGCATATTCCTGGTCCTTTGGGAATCCCGAGCCAAAGACAATTTCGGGTGGTGGATAGTCTCCTTTGGCAAAGATGTGTTGCTGAAGGATATGGAGAGCTGCATTGTTGGTGGTCAGCAAAAGGAGGTAACGGCTCTCCTGGCTGGTGTCGTGATCAAGATTCTTTTTCACCATTTGCAAGGTGCTTGGTCTGGGAATTTCCATTATGTTTTGGAGAACCTCTTGGAAAAATATGACAGGGTCAAAACCCTCTGGCTGTCCACTGAAGTTCCGCAAGATAGCCTCTACCAACTGTCCACCATCTGGTTCTTGTTGTGTGGATTTGACTGCAGCAAAGAGCATTTTGATGAGGCTGTAATAATCCCTTAGACCAAAGAACTGATTTTTTGAGGTCTCTTTACAGATGCTCAAAAAGGCCTTTGCCAAAGATGGAAAGAGGTGTTTGATTTTCAGGAGAATTTGATTGGAGGATGAACAAATCCCTTTGGCGGTCTCCACAAGTTCATCCTCACTTGGGTCCCATCTGGACACAAATATTCCTCTGTTCATCTTTGCTGGGTCAAGAGCCCAGTTGGAAATGCCCACAAAACCAACCTTCATGTGAGGATCTGGCTTGTCATTGTCAATGCACCCATCCTCCAAGAGAGGATGAAGGGTCTTCAAGGGCATCTGAGGAGAATCTTCTGCTAGCCCTATTTCATCAAGCACCACCACGGACACATACTCATCCATGTTTTTGTCCTTCTGGAAGCGGGCACAGTTCCTGAACGTCCCTATGATGCCCTCAGGGCTTGAGTGAGGACTGCACTGGAAGGAGACCATATGAACCTGCTTGAGTTTCTTGAAGAGTTCACAGTGGGAGTTCTGGCCCTGCATGGCATCAGCAACCACTGTTTTAGCAAGAGACTTAGAGCTGCCTGGCTTGCCAACCACAAAGAGTGGGATCCTGAGCTCGACGCAAACCACCATGAGAAAGACATTCTCTTTGAGTGCAACATTTTTGGCAATGGTCTCCCTTGTCTGTATGTTCTGAAGGAAGAGATCTTGAGAAGATGAAATTTCTTCCTGCAATGCTGCAGAAGAGCAGAGAGGGTCTGGAAAGTACCTAGAAATTACAGAGAGGTACTGCTCTTTGGCCACCAGAGATGGGTAGTAGCAGACTCCAACTGAAAGAACCAAGCACTTCAGTGTTTTATGAGCCTCACTGAGGTGAGAGCAGTTGTTGAGAAGGACCTGGCTATGCTGGTAAAACCAAACTAGCACTTTCATAGACCTCTCCACATCTCTCAGACTCACAAAACTGCACTCGTTTTTCTGACTTCGCATGTATTTCTGGGAGGCTCCCAGCACATTTGAAATGATGTTCTTGCAGGCCACTGGCAAACGATGGTCGTGAACGTTCTTCTGGACAATCTGTTTGATGTAGGAAAGTTCAGTTGAATCACTCAGCTGACCAAAATCCCATACCAACGAAGCCATGCTTGGAGGCAGAGGATGAACTCTGTACACCAGCTGCCTCAGAGGGACTTTGCCAAGGCGGTCTTTTGTTTCATCTGCCTTCACCCTGTATCCTAAACCTGCACGTTCCAAACGTTCCACCATTTTAGGTGTGTGCTTCCTGTAAGGATTGCAGGCAGCTATTATTTTCAAGCCACTGCCTGCCTTCAGAGGTGTCCCTTTCATGGATTGATCACACAGGATTTCCTTGATTGCAAAAATGGCCTCTGTGGTGTTGGCTTCATCAAAGAACAAAATGGTGTCCAGCTTGTGTTTTGTACGGTTCTTCATGGCAAGTATCTCTGCTTCCGTCACCTTTCTGTAGATCATCTCTGCTGTAGTTCCACCATGTACCTTGACAAGTACCATGTTCTCAACTGGTCTTTCCTCCCTCTGCAGGGCACAAAGAAAACGGACTAATCTGGTTTTTCCACAGCCGGTCTCTCCCATGATGACAACTGGAATTCCACACCGGAATCTCATGTGTATAGCCAACATCTTCATCACATTGTCAGCAGTGAGCTCATATGTTGGGTCTGGATCAAAATCTCTGGTCATAATTCCTTTCTTTGCACCAACAACGCATGAAATCCTTTTGATTTTGTCTGGCCGGGGCAGCTCATCAAAGTCTTCAGTTAGAGAGATCCTTTGCCGTTCCAAACCTTGAAAAAGTTTTTCTGACATCACATCTTCTATCAGGACCTTGAGGCTCTGAGGATCAACTGCACTGAGTGTGTTTCGCCTCTGAGACTTCTTCACATTAAAGCCAAGGAAAGACATTGAGGATCGGTCTGCATTAAAGAAAATGTATGGATGAGACTCATTTTCCCAATGCTTCCGAATTGTCAGACGGGCAAGAAGGTCATCCTCCAGACTGTTATCAATGCACAGCATGGGACTTTCATGAGATGTGTTCAGAGATGGTGAAGCAAAATCTCTTGCCATGAGAATCATGAACTTCACAATGAAGCCCTTGAAACCAGGCAGCTGGTCAGCCAGAAAATCTGGATCACAGAAAACTGAGTTCTCACAGTCTTTCAGTTGCACATTGAGGAACCAGGAGAAGTTCTTCAGTTCTGCCCAAGAAGGATCTTGCATTCCACAGTACGACAGGAAGTGATGGATACAATCAATTGGATCCCCCATTCTGGATCCTTCCTGGTAGTTGAAATGATCCAGATTCTGTTTCTGCCTGTAGAGCTTTAAGTATTGATATGGCCTTTGAATCCCCTCACTGCAAAACTCCTGTTCATCCATGAGTGGATCAAAGATTTGTTTCGTCAATACCCCCCTACTGGCCAACAACTGCATCACCTCTTTTGGAGGTCGACAATGGATGGTAGGCAAAATGTCAAGAAGTCCAAGCCTCATCTGTGTGAGCAAATTAAACAGAGATTTATGAAATCAATTGTAGCTCGAGACTACAGACCAGATCCCCACGAACCCCAAGTTTATACAAGTGAGTATATATTATGGAATATAAAAGCATTTTTAAGCTTTTTCGATGAATGTTCTTCTGCTAGCATTTGGTTTGTTCACCACCTAAAAACAGTTTTTATTATTACTAATGCATAGTCACTAATGGACACTGACTTGTGGCAGACTTCATCCACTCATTTGAGTGACAGATACATCAGAAAATATGAGAACATACTGTTACTGAAGCTCAGAGTTCACAGAGTTATAAAGTTAAAGGTTACTAGTCTTGTTTTGTGAAGATACCATGATACCAACACCGTGACATTTTAAAACAACATCTTCTAACAGTTAACACCCATACTGAAGAGAAGTTATGATCTGAAAAAGACATTGCTACCTGTTTTGGCTGGCTTTGAGGCGACATGTACGTTCTTAGGACCTCAATGGTGATCAAGTGAGCTTCATTTCTTCTCCACAGCATGCCATGGCTGTCGCTCAAAGAGCCCAGAACTAACAGACGGAACAGGAGCTCCTCCAGACCTGAACGAACCTGGCAGGTAACAAAAGTAGAAGACAGACTCTCAAGTACAACCAACAACAGAACAAGTTGTCTGCAGAGATAAATGCTTGTGTACTTACTCCAGCTGTGTCAATGTGTAGGAGAACAGGGTCCTGCTCTCTCAATGGTGCCAGTTTCTCTGACAGACTCTTAATCAAGGAGTCGGTATCGACACATGGCTCAATCAGTCTGATCCTAATATGTTCTGCTGTGGGAGATTTCTGCTGGAACCTCTCAAACAAACGATCCACATAAAGGGACTTTCCTATCAAGAGAAAAAGCCGTATGTAAAGAAGAATGTTGTAACTGAAAGCTCCCTCTACACAAAAGCATTTAACTAAATATAACAAACAAATACTTTTCTTGCCACTGTTACACAAACATATATTTATTTTTATTTATAATGACATGCCAATAAAGTTACTCTTACCAACTGCAGGGCGAACAGATGACACCATCCAGACTGAAAGGTGATCTGGAGAAACCAGTGCAACAGGGTTTTGTGATAGCATGTTTTGTGTGAAGTGGTGCTGTAGGTATTTCTTGGCAGTCTCTGCTGTTAGACTCACACCAGCCTGCACTTTGTCATTGCTGAAGAAAGAGGGCACATATCTGTGCTGGTGCTCAACTGGACTGACTATCACCAAGCGATAATGTGGGTTGGCACTTCTCTCGAGACCGTCAAAGAGCTCCCCCAAAGCCACACTGACATCATATCCCAGCAGCCCCGGACTGACAAGAGAATATATCTTCTGACAGTTTCGTCCTTGGCCAAGAGCTCGGCGGAGAAAGATGTCTACCTCCTCCTCTGTGGTTTCCTCTCTGCAGACTAAAACTTCACCAGTAGATGGCAGAGGCTGCTCTGGACTCTCCATGTAAAAAGACAGGGTGGTTGTAAACACTTCTGCATTGGGACAAAGCACAAGACTGGGTTTTCCCTCCTGGAGAACTGGTGGAAGGTTCCTGATTACATGTTGCTGGTTCATTTCAGAGAGGCATTCGAGGAAGTGGGCCAACAATGTGATGTCCAAGTACTCACTGAGATACTGTGGCATGTCTTCCTTGAATTTATGCCAGAGTTTTTCAAGGCTGTCCTCATCAAGCTTACCGATGTCATCAGCATCAGATTCCATGACACCATTATCTTCATCCTCTGAAGAAAACTCCATCAAATCATGACCCTCTTCCATGTCCTGATCAGTGTGTCCTGGTTCATCATCTTCCAGTTCATCATCTTCCAGTTCATCATGCTTTGAGATCATACTTGCTGCACTAGAGTAAGCGACTCTGACCTCAGTTAGAGTGCACTGGGGCTTTATGGGAAAAAGTAAATGCCATAACTGTGGAGGAATTGATACCTGCCAATGACACACTTTGTGTATCCAGTGGCACAGGTACACCATCTGCTCCGAGGTGTAGTGGTTCAACAGGTTGAACTTGGAGCGCATCTCATTGATGAAGGAACGCCATTCATTTTGACACTTGTCCATGGAGTGGGCCAACTTTTGTATTTGCTCAGTCACCTCACCGTAACACACCATCTCTTTACCCATCAGGGATAAGAAGGTAACTTTGATGCACGGCTGCTGTTGTGGGCAGCACTGGACCTCAGCCTGCCATTCCCTGAAGAGCATGTTGCCGGATGTTAGCATCTGAAGAAGGATGGTGGCCAGTCTCTGAACTCCTTCAAAAACCTACAACACATGTGAATGGGGAGCTTAGACAACAAACTTGGGGCTGGAAGCTGAAATCTTTAACTTTCTTTGGTTAAGGCTGAGCACATTTTTAACAATGGATCAAATGGATCTGTCATGGTGACTCACTCTTTTCTTATTAAATGGTTGGCACTAAGCTCTGATCTCAGAAGTTGGTGGAACATCAATAACAAAACTTAACTCAATAACATCTTGCCTCTGTACATTGCGCAGAAACTTACGCACTTTTTAAAAAAACATTTAACATTTTTAAACATTGAAATTAAAAATCTTCTTTCATAAATGCCACTGACCTCTGTGAACCTGTTGACTTGTTCTCTGCCGTGCTCCCCTTTAGACGACATGAGCATGAGTTTGTTCTGTAGCTCTAGCAGGTCTTCAAGCTTGTAGCTCTTCTCCTCTCTGCCCTTTTTCACTGTGACATGTACCATGTTTTGCAGACATCTCTGCACACAAGTGAAAACCAGAGAGAAAATGCCTCATAAATATCTTGAATCATTTCTATGAATTCAGTCATACAAGGACCTGCATCTTGGTAACTTTGACTTATCTTTTAATGGAAGATTGTCCACTTACCTTCTCTGTCTTTCCATCACACCATCCTACGTGATAAACTCCATAAGCATTAATAGAAGAGGCCAGGGAGAGAGAAGACTGCTCCACTGAGCCGTGGGTCTCCTTCAGTGTTTTCAGCCAACTCAGCAATCGATTAGACTCTCTCTGGAAAACAAACCCAGTGGCATCATTGTCACTCTGCCACAGTAACAGGACTTTATGCTCTGCCTGCAAACAAGCAAGAAGTAAATACCAATTTGTCTGGTAGCTTCTCATCTCTGACTTGGGTGTCCCACACCTGCTGAGCACACTTCATGAACTCCTCAAAGCCAGCTCGAGGGGACAGGGAGTAGAGCAGAGGGGCATAGCCCATCACCGCATCGTGGAAACAGGCCACCTGGTCGATCTCCGTGTCGTTCTCTCCAGCAGATATGGAGGCCAGGTCGACATAGACCTTCACATCGCTCATATCTGTTGAGGGGACAGAATAGTGAGCTGGCATGCATTTACTTTAACCTGGACATTTTGTGTTATGCAAGTGTCTTACTTTTGAGGTTCTCTTTGACCCAGGTGACCAGAGTTTGGCTCGCTAGAAACTCCTCCAGACAGGCAGTGTGCTGCTTGGTGACCGAGGAGAGTTGCTGTTTGGCATGAAACAGGTCTGGACTGAGGGACCCCAGGGCCCTCTGCTTAAATGTGTCTTCCTCCTGTTAAATAGTTATACACATAATTCAAGGATTCAAAAATTATACATTTTATTCAAAAGAAAAGTACATTTAAGAGAACAATTATGTAGCTGTTACAAATGTCACATTTTACAAATGTCCCATTTTGCCTCCCGCTACTCATTTCTAATTTGTATTTAAATGTACTTATATTATGTGAATTTCCCCACTGTGGGACGAATCAAGGTTTATCTTATCTTATCTTAAAATGTTGAATATGCATCTCTAAAACCGGACTAACTGCCCACTGCAACACAATACATTTCTAAATACTGTAATTCAAATTGAATGTCAGATCACAAGACTGTTACCAGTTGGCTGAGAGTGTCAATTTCTGTGAAGTTCCCAGAAAGCTTCATTTTTTCAGCAATCTTCAGCATCGCACTGGCTGCAGCCGCTGCCTCATGGAGCTGTCGATACTCCTGGATCTGACCGAGTCTCAGGCCGACCCAGTTCTCCTCAGGTTTGAAACTTTCACTGAATGTCTCTGCCATCAGACTTAGCTCTTTCTTCATCAGCTTCCCATCTCCCTGGTCGCCAGACTCCACCAAAGCCTGATCGAGCTGCTTGAAAGTGATGTTTGCATTTGCAATGCTGACGCCGAGCTGCAAGAACTCTGTCAGGAGCGGCTTCCAGATGTTTTCGCAGATCTGTGTTAGGGTCACTGAAACAGGAGCTGAGCAGTTTGACCTCGTTGACGCCAAAGACGCAGCGCCCTCGACCCAGAAGGACAGAATCAGGTTGCTGTGATGCAGTTTGTGCATCTCGCTGGCCATTTTCAGGACATTCAGACTGGTGTTGTACCGGAGGACCTGGGGAGGGCCCGTCTTCCCCAACTTCCCATCAGCGTTAAAGGACTGAACGAGCACCAGTTTGTTCAGGCTCGTGTTCTTCAGATCTGCACTGTGCTGCTCCTCAAGAGTCGACATCTCAGGGACTGGTTAAATAAGAACCGTGTTACTGAAGAAACACCTAAAACAAACACTCTAACTTAACATAATTCCAGATGGTTATGAGGCACTTATTTTTCTAGCTACACTTACCTGTAATGCTTTCTTTAACCTTTGCTATCATCTTTATCAGTGAATCAATCTGCTGTTTCCGCAGGATGAAACAGTTCATATCCTTCTGTCTCTGAGCCAAAACAACCTCTGCATCGACAGGAACTGTCTCAGATTTGGTTAACTTCACATCTGTGGAAAATATAATGCAGCTATTATTAATCAATATAGTTTGTTTCCATTCAGAGGAAATTCAATGTAGTAATCACGGCAGGCTGTTTATCGTGTTAAGTTCATACGCTGCTGGTAAAGTCTCTTGAACTGCTCTTTATATCTCAGGCAGGCCTGCAGGTGTCCCAGGGGCACGTGTCCTTGAATCAGAGACTCCACCAGTGATTGCAGTGCAGTCAGACAGCTGTGGACAACCTGCGCTGCAGTGTCATCCACCTGGATCAACTTCCAATCACCTGAACCAGAACAATGACGCTGTGACCATTACCAAACTCTGATAGCAGTGACTAAATGAGTAATTAATAATGAAATGCAGTACCGTGAGACAGAAGGTGGTTCATGGCAGATTGTGGATCGAGCAGCTGGACGACAGAGTTGTCTCTGAATCTCGCTGCTGACTCAACCACAACAGCAGATGTGACAACATCAGGGAGATCCTTCACCTTAGACCTGAGACTCCGCATCAGGTCTCCCTCCTGTTCTCTCTACAAACATGAATGATAATTTACCGTATTTAACTCAGGGACCTGCTCAGCTAGAGAAAGGCTGAAGAGAAGGATGCTCTGAACAGATCGTTAATATGTGCTCCACCTGGCAGATGGTCTTGATCGCAGACTGACACAGCCCGTTGAAACAGGTCTGTACAACATTATGACTTTTCCTTATAGCTGCCAATGATGAATCTAGGCAGCAGACCAGCACTTTATCCTCCTCACTTTCCTGCAAAGAAAACAGGAAAGTGGGTTCAAACCTGACCTCAGATGTCACTTAAACAAGATGAATGATTCCTATTTTACACTGGTCAATAAACGATCACTGACCTGTGAAATCCTCTTATTCAGATCTGTTTTCAGGTTCAGCCTCCAACAGGATGAAACTTCTTCAAGGGAGCATTCCACCTTCAGCAGCGCATCCCACATCTGACCATTTACAAAAGCCATTATTATAAGAGGCTTTACACGATTTGAGGCTCATCATGTTCCTTTTTTGTGTTGGGTGTTTTTGTACATAAAATCGGAGTGAAAAGGGTTTAAACCAATCTTTTTCTTTTGAAAAATCTGGATTATGTTTGGTGAAAATCAGTAAAAACATTAAAACCTGGTCGTTAAATATAGATAACAACTTACTGTATGAGCTGTAAACAAGAAGGAACAAAGCCGAAGCCAACTGAACGATGACAATGAGCTAACATAGGGTACCAGCAAATATTCTGCTCAACTGTGTACCTCAATCTCCTTTGGGTAGGTGAGTGACTTTGACGGCGTCAGAAGGGGTTTTTGCAGCAATTCACCTTTCCACTCCCTGATTCGCTGCTGCACGGCATGTAGCTCATCTAAGAGTTGCTGCTTTGAGGTCTCAAACCCATCTTCCAAAGACTGAATGCACAATAGGAATCAAAGTTACTGTTCCATAATGAGGCAGTCAGAGCACATAATGAAGAGAGTCTTACCTCTTTTTTCAGTTTAGCATCCAAAATCTCTGCCAATTTCACCACTAGCTGGTAGGACAGGACCACTGCTTGGTAGCCGGGGACGAGTCGCACGATTCTGCATGTGCTTTTCAGCAAACTGACGCTGCTCATGAAGGCGGGCTGGATATTTCCAGATTCAATCATTCTACAGACACAAAACAAAAGTTACAGGGAGCACAACGCCACGGTTCATCAGTCACATATGAGCAATTTTTCAGATGTCCTTACTTGTCCCGCTCCTTGTCGACCTTCAGCAGTATATGGGTCAAGGTTTTCTGAGCAAGCTGCATGTACAACGGACAGGAATTGTCACAAAAGATCATTTTAAAGACAAAACACAAAATGTTCTTTCAAATGTTAAATATTGTCATTTGTAGTAGATTTTTCCACCTTTACATTCTCCTCTGCTCTGTTGTTATTTCGTGCCTCTGCACATTTTCGTAGTCTGTACAACAGACTCTGGATCAGGTGTTCAGCAGGTATTCCTGTCAGGTCTGAAAATTCAGGAAGATCCTCAAATGCGACCAGAGAAAACCAGGCCATCAGGAGCAGAGGCCTCTCTGTAGTCTTAGATAAGTGTGTCTGGATCAAAGACAGAATTCTCCTGTGAAAAAGAAAAATGTTATTGCAACAAAATATGATCACCATTTTGGAACGTTTAAAGTTAAGGCTGCCTTGAGACAAACTCACTTTCGTTTGTCGGGGTAGGACTGTATACTCTCCCTGAACCTGCTGAAATGGATATTGTCAAGTCCTGACCAGTTCTCCTCCTCGACAGCTGGACCCAGTGTCGCTGCGTGAGCTCCCGGTTGTCTGAGTGTGAAGAGCAGAGGAACGAGCAGGACGAGCTCCGACACCTTCTGCTCCACACAGCAGTTTATCAGACCCAACACAACACTGACAGGGAGAAACAGAGTGAGGCCAAACATCACACTTTTAAAGACTCTTATTTAAGATATACCTTTATTCGTCCCACACTGGGGAAATTTACAATAATTTTATAAAAATAATAATAAATTCAAATAATAGACGACTTTGCATAACACACTTTCCTGGAAGTGTGATGAGTGCATTAAAACATTAAAACAAATTTTTGGAAGATAAAACCAGAAATTATAACTGATCAGTTAAATCAATACATCATTAAAGAGAAATAAAAGAAAAATGTAGATCTTTGGGTGTTTAATCAAATGTTTCTTAGGACCTATCTAAATAACTTTAAACAAAATAAAAACTTACTGTTGTGGATTTTGGACTGAAGCGAGCAACCCCTCCAGGTTTCTCTTGTCCATTGCTGTCTCTGAGGACACCAGGTGACACAGTTCAGCCCAGCCTTTCACTCCAAGGTTGATTTGACACTTTCTGGTAATGATGAAAACAGACAGGCCCAGAACGAGAGGGTTGCTCCTCCAGCTGCCTGGGGGTTTCTTCTTTGACTCTCCTTTTAAGATCTGAACCAAAGTCTCTGAAATCAGCTCTGATGTCTGCAGAGAAAAAGAGCATTTGTTTAATGTTGGAACACTGGATGTGATATGTAATGAATGCTTTGATTTCAACTCTTCTTGTTGCACCAACCGAGATCAAGGGAGGTCGTGAATTGTCTGGGAACACCACCGTTGTATGTGCAGAACCAAGACTCTTCATAAAATGCTGCAAGTTGTCACCCAAGCTCTCAGTGCTCTGCTTGTCTGATGGAGACCATTTCTGTAGGAGTCTGTTCAGCAGAGATCTTGCTGAGGTCTGCCAGGCATCTGCTATCGCTACACCTTTTGATCTGTTCCAGCCGACCAGTTGAAGGCCAGTTTTCAACAAGTTTTGCATTGTGGAACCGGCCTCCTGACGACTAATGAAGCCTTCATAAAGGTGTAACTCTAAAAGAAATACAGGCATGATAGGATCAGTGTATGTTAAAGACATAAGTATGTTGACATGCTGAAGCTAAAGGGTTTCCTTGCCTTACCTTTTATGCTCGGATCCAATGGAATTTGAGCATGTCTTGTGGCGATTCCTACCATCTCTTTCTGTCGCTGCTTTACGCCATACCAATAAGTCAACCAGACGCCTCTCGGCAGGCTGTTTTCTTCAATGGAAAGACTTGCTTCTACCAGATATCCTCCCTCTTTTAGTCCACTAAACACAAAAGAAGAATGTGTTAGCAAACAGTTGCCTGTGAACGCATCCAGCAGACACAGAGAAAAAGATTCACCCTGAATCATGTCTCTGTCCAATATTCACTCACATAGTCAGGCTACGTGGACCTGCAGGGTCAGGTGATAATTCTGCGTGCTTGGTCACATGTGAAACCATTCACATCAGCTAAAATCTGCATACATGGCCAATTGTTACATTAAGCCCATATGTGACAGCTGAACATGTCATTCCAAAACAACAAGTCTTTGGGGAAAGTTTTCCGGAAGATTTTGGAACCTGGCTGCAGGGATTTGTTCCAGTTCAGCCAAAGCATTAGTGAGGTCAGGGGCTCTGTGGAGGCCGGTCAAGTTCTTCCACAGCAAACTGGGAAAACAATGTCTTTATGGAGTTGGCTGTGGAAATTATCATGTTGAAACAGGAAAGTGACCCAAACTACTGTTCCCTAAAACTGACAATGTATAAAAAGGGCTACAGGTCCCGTCCACTGTTCATCTGAGGTGAATGTGAACATAAACCGAGTCAAAACTTTAACCTCACTGTCATCATTTCATTTCCAATAAAAGGTCATGAGCACAGAGGCAAAACAGTGAAAGACAGATCACTGGGCTGATACATTCTGTGTATTACAGCTTATACAAACAAGATCAATACTCACACAAAATGCGTCATATTAAAGGGTAAACACACTCCATCATTACACAGCATGAGTGTATCATGTTCTTGGTTGAATCTAAACTTTTTGTCCAGTACAGCGTAGATGTGAAAAGTGAACATCGGAGCAACAGGTGAAAGTCTCACTGAGCTTTGATCCCTGTGGAGACAGAAAAATACACAATCACAGGTTCAACCACATTGATCAATGCAGCTGTTGATATCAGTTGTTCTGTTATATTACTCCCACCCTGTGCTTTGGGATGGTTTTGGTTTGGAGGCTTCGGGGTTGGACTGGTTCTCACTCCCACCATCTCTCGACACAGCGTCGGCATACGACTTTGGTTTGACGCCCTTTTCAGGTCGGGAGTCTGTGGGATCAACTGAGCTTCCTGCGGAGGGATTCTCCTCTTTAGACTTTGACTCTTCCTGAGGGCTTTGCTCCTCGGCTGAGTCTGATGATGCTCTGTCGTTGTCTGGAGCAGCGGTGTCGTCTTGCAGCCTGGGTTCAGGAGCGTGTTCCACTTCTGGTAGCTGTGACTCGGCAGCGTTCTCGGTCTCGGGTCCGGTCTGATCGTCGTTTGTGCCGTCTTGTGTTGGCACAGGGAAGTCTGTCTGTGTTTCCTGGTGGCTCTGAACAACAACTGGAGTTTGTGTGAATTTATTTCTGCCTTGAAGTTTCTTTGTTTGGGTCTCAGCTTGCACCATCTTAGCATCTTTGTGGCATTCTTCTTCTTTGTTCTCCACAGCTTGCAACTTGTCTTCTGCTTGTAGATCCACATGTTGTGTTTCTGTCGGCACACTCTCCTGAGTTTGGCTGCTTGCAGTCTCCATCTTGGCTTTTTTTGTGCTTTCATTTTTGACATCTACAGCTCCACTTACATTTGAGGTGCTCTCTTTTCTTCTTCGATTTCTCTTTTTCTTCCTCTGTTTGTCTTGAACCTTCCTGCTGGGACTGGCTGGTCCTTGTTCCTAGAATACACATTAGAATCACATATGGTTTTTTTGTAATGGTTCAAACATTGTTAAAACTTCGTACAGTTTTGTGTGAAACCCTGAAATCATTTCTTACGATTGCATTTCTACCTTATTTCTTTTCCAGGATCTTTTGGTTGCAGCATTCTCCTTTTTCTGGCTTTCCACCTGCGATCCAGAGGAACTGTGGAGGTTTCCTGCTCCCTCCTCCATCTGGGACTGTTTCCCCAGGGGAGGTCCCTGCTCCCCTGTTGTCTGTCTCTGAATGTAAAAAATCACATACAGTCAAATCCTCCAGGTCTGCAACTCTCTCTGAGAGCCGTACTATTCAAGTCAAGTCAGTTGAGTTACAGGATGATGCAAAATGAGAAAGCTTGTTTCCAAGTGCAAACATTAATCCTCCTGAGGGACTTTGTACGATCATAAACTACTTAAAAATATTATGGCAATATAAAAAACAAACGATGTCACATAATCTGAAGTATCAAAACGCTGTAAACAACACGAGGGCTGCAACAACTAATTGAAGAATCATTTGGTCTATAAATTGTCAGACAACAGTGAAAAGCGCTCATCAGTTTGAGTCCAGTGTGGCGTCTTTGAATTGCATGTTTCATCTGACCAACAGGCCAAAATTCAAATTTACATTCAATTTGTGATGATATGAAACAGAGAAAAGCAGCAAACCCTCACATCTTAACATCTGGAACAGCAGATGTTTGGAATTTTTGTCAAATCCTTTGTCAAATAAGAAAACTAATAATAATGAAAACTGATCACTTCTGAACAAAATGAAGTGAGGCGACAAAAACATATTAGAGATGAAAAACTACTGTGATATAAAAGTCCGTGGTGGAAAGTAACTAAGTACATTTACTCAAGAACATGTTTATCAGAAAGCTGGAGTTACTAGTTACTTTACAGATTTTACATTAAAAAATCATCAGTTTATAAGATATGATGCTGAGCTCTAGATTTAAGAAGTTGAAATGAGCTCCACCTGAAAGCATCAGTAACAATAATCCAATAATATCATGTATTTAATAATAGAACTATCTGAACTTTAATTTTTAAAGTATCTTTTCTTGTACTTGTAACAGAATAGTATTGGTACTTTTACTTAAGTAAAATATGAGGATTTCTTCCACCACAATAAAAACACAATAAGAATAAGATATATTGGTTCATATTGGAATTTATTTTCATCTGAGCTACTTTCAGACAGTTCTTCACTGTTAAAGTTCAATAAAATCATGAAAACATTGAATGAAAGTTTTGTTTACAGCCTCATCTGGAGCTCAGCTGGAAACATGCGCATTCAAAGTCATTTCAGATAAAGATAAAAATCACTGGAGGTTTTATGTTGTGTTCAGTTCACTGACCTTTCCAGGTGAGTTCACAGGAGCAGGTGCACATCTGTCAGGTAAGAACACCTCAAGTCTTCATCCAACCTGTGAAGTCTTCGTCGAACTGCTCTGACTTCCGACATAGAGCTTCAAGGGAGCGTCGAGAAATTCATCGACCTCTCTAAACGCGTTTTGTTATCTTTCCACATCAACTCCAGATTATCCATCAAAAATCACTGTTATAGTTATGAAAATATGACTCGACATATTAACCCTCTTTAACATGGTTCAGACCAGCTGATGCACTGCGGTAAAAGTTTCTCCGTCTTGATTTGATCACTAATTTCTTCACGGTCCCTAAAACAAAATGAGCCGCATCAGTTTCGTTTCTGTCAAAATTTCATCAAAGCAGAAACTTTTGCTGCGTTCAGGGGCTCCTCGGAAGTTTTCACTTTCGATACCCACAGTATGGAAACTCACATCGACTCAGCAGTTTAAAAGTGCTTTGTCATTTATGAGTTAAACATTAGGTTTTATAATATATATTTATATTCATGTTTTAAATGTAACTGTGTGTTTTATACAATTATGATACCAGGGATGGAAAAGTACACATTTGAAGTACTTGTATATTTCCTTGAGAACTTAATGCTTGTACTCCATTTTATTATACTTTTTATACCGCAAGATATATTTTCTACATTTTAAATTTACACACAAACATATGAATCACATGATATATATAAAATAAAATGCACCTCAGAAAGATTTTATTTTATTTATTAAGAAACAGACAAAACATTTCCGATATATGTGCAAAATGTCCAAAACAAATTATTATTATTATTATTACCAGGCTACAAAAATATTCTAATATAAATCATGATAACTAGAAGGTTATTGTGTGAATTTTTATTTCATCATATCAGGTCAAACAGTTTCAGTGTGACTTCAGAAAGATTCATGATTCATCCCAATGTTTACACAAATATCATCATTCATAAGTCTATGACCTAAACCCAGAACACACACACCTGTCAATCAAAGACAAATATCTGCCTGGTGCAGGAGCGCCACCTAGTGGTTAAAGTGGAATACAACAGAATACACTGAATCAGAAGACATGAGAAAAAAACATGTTTGTCTTTATAAGCAGGCGGGTTAACAGAAACAGTCAAGTGAAAAAAGATGAATGAATATATAAATTAAGGAGCGGTGTCAAATATGTTTCCACACGTGAGATACAATAAAATTAGTACAACAATGAAATTTTCTGTCTTTTGCAGAACAAAATGATTTATGAACTGAACTCGTTAAGATAAGATAAACCTTTATTCGTCCCACAGTGGGGACATTTACAATTTACTTTTTGAGTCCATAAAAAGAACAGAAAACCAAACAGAATCATGGTGCTGCTTCATGCTTCAGTCCCGTGAAGCTGCAGGTTTCTTGACCCTCCGGACGATGACCCTGCTTCTCCTTGTTTGAAGTCGACCATCAGAGGCCGCAGCCTCCGTCTCTCCTGGCAGTGACCCCGGGGGTCGGGGTTCACCTCGGGGCGCTGCGGGCTTCCTTCCTGCTCGCACGTCGTCCACGAAGGCCTCCACCCCATCAAACTTGTTAGTCAGCTCGGCGAGACGCTCTTTCAGGGCGTTGAACTCCTTGTAGAGATCTCCCAGGGCGTCTGACAGCGGCTGGATCCTGAGACCAGACACAGAAAATCAGTAGGGAAATATTAAACAAGAAAAGAGTCCTACTGAAGTGAAAAACATCTCATTATGTTGAAATATATAGACACACAGGACGTCCCTCACCGTCCATAGTCTGGCAGCACAGTGCTGTGGTCATGCAGCAGCAGATCTTTGACCTGCGTCATGATGGCATATTTCCAGTTGTCTAAAACCAACGTGAGGTTGGCACATCCTCTGGTGTTCACTCTGTCTGCTGCAGGTGAGTAAAACACAGCAGGTACAGGATCAGTTCTCTATCAAAACCACAGTCAATAAGAAAACAAGCCAATTCATATTTATGGTACTGATCTTACTCCAAAGTCATTATTCAGATGGTAAAGCACCAGATGATCTTCTAACACCACGCTGTGAAAGTTACTGCAGTACAAGTACAACATTCACTTTATGACTTAAAAGTACAGTGAAATATACTTGAGTATCAAAGTATTTAAAGAGTAATAAATTACGTCAGAAGTTAGAAAAGAAGGAAAGACTGAACGATGGAAACAAGGAGGACAGAAGAACGGATGAAAGAAAGAAAGAAAGAAAGAAATTAGTTACTGTATGAAGTTTGTACCAAAAGTAAAATCTAAATCTGTTTCTCAGATCAGAATTGATGATTTGCAGGTTAAAGCCCACATATAACTGTGAGCTGAACAGCATTTCAGTGACCATATTTTAAAGTGTATTTACCTGCCTCACTTTGAAATACTGTTAAACCAATAGTTACATGTAACAGAGTAAAGTACCAAACCTCAAAATAACCAGAGTCGGTGTGAGAGTATGTGTATTTGCTTCTCTGCTAACCTTCGTTCCTGTATTCCCACTCTGCTCTCTGGGATATTTTCTGTTTCTGAGCAGCACACAGAGTCACTGACAAGATGAACAGAACTCCAGCAGACTTCATCCTTAAACACACACACACACCTGTGAACTGCTGTCTAGAACCATAAAGCAACAGCTCAGTTAAAGCTTCATCTACAGTAGCTGAAACACAGAGAACGTACCTGCAGTGACAGTCTGGAGTCAAATCGTCCAGTGAGGACTGAACTGACTCTGCCGGACAGTTTATGATGTGTAAAGCAGGGAGGGTCTCCGCTCTCCACTCCCACCTGAGGCTCACACAGCCTGAGCATCATATATCAGGATCTCACTTCAAAGTCGAGCACAAACCTGCTTCAGTTCGAGACCGACCTGCGCTCACTGTTTTCATTTCCAAATAATTCCTGTCAACACTCAAACATTTAATGAGGCACAACGTGTCCTGAGAAGTGATCTCAGTCCTCTGGGACCTTCTGGTCTTTGATGCTTCAGGGTCATGACAAACTTCCACATTCCTGTTTTTCATCTGTTCTTCATCTGCAGGACTGTGTATCACACTGTTTATGATCTGATATTGTCATATTGCTGTACACTACATCTTATATCCCACACTAAACAGTTGTATATTACACTACATTATATTTAATCTATTGTTACATTACAGTTTAGACTGTATATCTATCACACTTCTGAAGGCTGCTGCTATTAATCACATCACAGTCACTTCTCCTTGTAAGTGACCAAACAGGGAAACACATGTCTTCATGGACCTGCTGTTGTGCTCAGGTGCTTTTGGTCATATAGTCTATAGGTGGTTTGCAGTGAAAATAAAGCAGCCATTGTTCCTGGTAGCTCTCCAGGGGTCTTTTCTCTCTCCAGGGGTCACTATCAAATAAAGCCAAAGAAAGTGTTTGCTAGTCTTTATTATTCTGCTTTTGCATTATAAATAAATGAGAACTCTTCATTGTGAGTCTGAACCACTTTGCTTCCATTTGGATGTTACTGATCTAATCTCACCACACAGCCAACAAATCAAAGACGTCATCAGCAACAGGAATTCTTTGTTGTTTTTTGTTTTTATTTTGTTTCAAATCCAGGTCAACAGCATACAACTCCCAGGGTCCTCGGTTAGCTCAGTGGAAAGAGGACCGACTGTAAATCCAAGAGCATGCTTGCTCAGCAAACGGCCCCTGGATCAATACAAAAGGAAAAGGTCACTGCCGTCCGTTAGCATGACATCAGATAAATCGCTCTTGAGAATTCACACGGGGGGCAAAAATGATATCACCGAGAAAAAGAGAAATCACTTTTTCAAGCATTTTCAAATTCATCTACAACTAAAAATATATTCTCACTTACTCAATGGAATTACTGTCAAGCTCTTACAAAGAAGCACACGTCTCATAAATAGCAAATCTGCAGCCCACGACTCGCCCTCTGACCTGACGAGGCCCTCTCCCCTGTCAACAACCCCAATGAAACGCAACAGGGTTCAGTGATTCGCTCAGTTTTCCTGCCTGTTGGAACATCCTGAAGCAAAAAACTATTTCATGTAACAGGTCACAGAGTTATGAGGAAAAAAACTAAATTTGAAAAGTGGTGATAAAAGGTTTGAGGATGTCGTCAGTCATCATCAGTCAGAAGCAAACATATTGGGGAGGAGGATCAAAAGAGATTCTGTTGGTCAAAAACTAGATAAATCAGGATTATTCAAATCTGGGGTCAATATGAGAAATGTGCAGTTTGTTTTAGCATCAGTGTCATTAGCTTTTGTAATCGAATTTTTTTTCAGTTTTAGTTAATTCTCCAATTTTATCTGAGCACTAAAAAAATGCAAATGCTTCACGCAAGATGATTTTGGTCACAAACATCAAATATGATTCGTCTGTTAGCTCCAACACTACCAAGGCTTTTCATATTATGATCGAGATGCTGTTAAGCTTTTATATGTGGACATATTTCCATCTGGGCTACAGGTGATGGCACTAAAAACCTTCATTCAGGCACCACACAACTGTGCATGAGCCGTATCAATGTGTTTTGATTTAACCGAATGGGATCCATGTTAGCGATGTTACGAGTGTTTGGGTGGAGCAGCTCAAAGTAACATTCTGTTGCCAGATGTTAACACATGTTCACGTTGGGCAACCACAACTCAACTTTCATGACTTAAAACGATCTCATATGTTTTGGTCCCAATATTAAGTCTGGCGAAAAAAGCAACCATTAATAATAAAAAGAATCTGTTTGAACCAACTATCCCAATATGGCCACGACAGACTCTAGTATGATAAAGGGTTAGTTCACTGAAATGATGGAAATTAAAAACATTTCCCCACTTACCTCCAGTGCTATCTATATATGGAGGGAGTTCTTTTTAGTGTTGTTATTTGTCAGGTTTCAAGAAGATTCTTTCTGAGATTTCTGCCTCTGAAAACTGTTGACGATTGATTTTTCTAAATGTCACATTTTAATGCTCTTAGCACCACAAATAAAGTTCCATTCACCTTAATTGCTAAAATCAACTAGAGGTAAGTGAGAAAATGTCGTTTGCCTTTTTAGTGCTATCGAGGGGAGTTAAGTGCTTTTCATGTTGTTTTCAGGCTCAGCTCCATCTACACCACTGACAACTGTAGAAAACATCGATCTGAACTCGCGTGCTGAACATCCTCTCTGCCTCCTGCTGGAAGAAGCTCAGGGCTTTTGCTTGAAAGTACAGTACAATAATTATGTGCAAACCCAAAAACAGACACTTCAAAGTTTTCTTCAACACTGATCGACGTCCAGCACAGACGTCAGATGAGACAGGCGAAATGTTAGGCATCTTTTTCTCCCCGTGCTGACCTGCGACCCCTTTGCACTCTGAGCAGCAAAGTCTTTGAAGGCTGAGTGATGGAAAAACCCGGAGGGGCCCATCAGTGGAGGAACATTGGTTACGGTCTGACTCCTTTGGGCCGGCGCCAGCAAGAAAACAAAAGAAGAACCACAAGGAGGGAGACGGGGAGGAGAGTGGCGAGCACCAGTTGTTTCTAGAAGCACCTCACAGCTAAGACAGTGCGAGTCAGTAATGACGATGGATGGTGTCCTGGGGCGTTTTATCAGAAACAGAACATACAGCTGATAAAAGAAGCTACATATTATGCCTGCTCAAGTTCAATCCACCGAATCCAAAAGCTACAATTCCAACAAACCAGCAAAAAGATCTTTAGGAACCACTTTATGTTGGTGGGACATCAGTCCAGAAGTTAGTAATCACCAACAGCACGATACCTCTGCAATAAGTGGAGGATGTGTAGGGGATGAAGAGCTTTGTGTGTACGCCTTTTAAATCTGTGACTTATTTAAGTAATTTAACACTGAAAATATAAACTCTCTACTTAACTGGAATTACTCTGGAGCTCTAAAGAGTTTTCGGGTCTGAGCTTTGACCGATGATTGTACTTTAAGGGGCTTGTCAAAGAGACCAAGACCTATAAACACCTGACTGAGTAGAATCCACGCTGAAGATTCAAAATTTGAAGGTATCGCTACAATCAGATAAAAAAAGAAGCTTAATTAAATAACAGTATCATTCCTCAAATGTATTTATACACAGCAAGATTTTCCAGAAGACATTGTGAGAGTGAGAGGGGCACTGATGTGAGAGAACGTCCAAACACTCGAGTCTTTGCTGTTGTCCTGAGTCACAGCAGGATTTATTTGAGGGGTGATTATTCAGGGGGCCGTGGGTTGAGGGAAAGGGGCCTCAGCCAAAAGTGCTTTACCTTAACGAACCCTGCCAGTCATGAGAGCCGCTGTGAGAGGGATTAAAAAAACAGTCTGGTTTTATTTTCTTTACTCATTGAATTCGATGTAAACGAGTGCATCCCTTTCACGTGTCACAGCAGCCTGTGCGATGGGAAGGACAGAGGCTTCAGACTGAGGCGAAAGAAAACAAAAAGGGCATCCGAATCTCGCAGCTGGTCCTGGTGCAGTGATGTCATTGGCGAGTTAAGAGGAGGGCTGGGCAGGATCAGATCAGGGCAGGGCAGGGCAGGAGGCAGGGTGGAGGGCGGAGGGGGGTTTAACTGCGGGGCAGGCTGCACATTTCACAGTGCTCTGTGCCAGGCTGGTTCATGAAGGTGCAGTGGAGGCAGGACCACATGGCTGAGGAGGAGGCGGGGACCGAGGGGCCACCCATGGCCCCGTAACCCAGAGAGCTGGAGGGCTGCCCGCCAACTGTACCTGGAAGGACAAGAGAGGGATTAAAAGGATATTAGGACAGCAACTTATTTTCATAACCAATAAAACTAAAGATTCATGTTATAATTGACTGATCATTTTTCTGTAAAAATGTTTTAAAAATGTGACAAATGCAAGAGTTGACAAGAGGCCAAGGTGAAATCACAATCAATCTAGGCCTCACTGATGGGCAGGGACTTACTGCACAGCTGCTCGATGGTGGCCCACTGCTCTGACTTCTTCCAGGTCTGCGCCAAATCCTCATTAGAAGTCCTCACTGCATCTAGTAGCAACCCGATGCTGTCCTGCAAAAACAAATACAAACTCTGATCTATCCACTCGACAATGACAGATTCAGGAAGCAGAATTAAAAAACATCACATCACCAGCTTGTTATTTTGAAAGTCTGGATTTTATAAAAGACAAAATCTGATCATGCAGTTCACTATTAAGTGAACAGAGAAAAACATTTTTGCTTTTGATGGTCACGATGGGCCGTGGGCCACTTTGAAAATCTATGAGCATAAATTAAGGCTCTAAGTGAAAACATCCTCACACCAGTAACCACATCCAGATTGGAAAAGAATGTGGCCGTATTCTCACCCACTTTCTGCAACACAAATGAAAAACAAATGGAAAAGTAGAGAAGAAGAGGCTTTGAAGTGCTGTCTTACTCTCAGAGGCATGACTTCATTGGTGACAAGGAAGAGGAGCAGATGGAAGTCTGACACGATGTCCAGGAATGCAGTGGAGGTACACTGGGACAGGTATGTCGCTAAACTGTGGAAATTCTGCAGACACAAATACAAAAACAGGAATAACAACTTCCTCTGACCTCAGGAGGTTATGAAATCCAAAGGTCGCCTTCATTTTCTCAGGCACTGAGCTGTGGCTGGTCATGTTAACTTGAAATACAGGCAGAGATAAAAGCTAGAGCTTAAGAAGGTCTGACAAGAAAAACGGCACCAGCTTCTTATGTGGCTGCTGTAACTCAGAGCTCCCTGCCTTCACAGCAAACATACTCAATAATTAGACGTTTCAGTGGACCTTGATTATCCAAAACACCTGATGATTACAGTGAAAAGTGAAACAACCAAACTATCACGTGTTTGCACAGATGCTGGGCCCTGAACACCGACTCACATGAGATCAATTTCATCTCATGCTTCAAATACACAGACACTGTAGATAAAGGATGTGGTACTCCAAGCCGAGCTCCAGTCAAAGTGTAAGATGGTCACCAATCCTTCCAAGAGTCAGCAGGTTTTTGCCTACCTAAGTTACATCAGTGTACAACCCCTTTCTATTTCTACATACTTGAACTAAACACAATACAAAATGTACTGTAAATAACCAACTTGGGATTTAACACTTTCAGTGTCGACAAAAAGAAGATTATCCAGAAATGACTTACTTGTGTCTCCCCCAGAATATCACGGTTCTCGATGGGGAAGCGTTGTGTGGAGCGGAAGGTGTACTGGGGGTCCTTTGGAAAAGTGGTAGTTATCTGTAGAAGGAAAAACAGGGACTTTTTATACAAAGGCAGTGGCAGTAAATTGCATTTATAGGAATAGATGCTGCGTAAAATGATCTGTGAAACAAAACACGTGCTGACCAGAGAAGAAAAGACATATCTTACATCTATGATGAGGTACTCCACAGGGAGAGGTCGGGCTAGAAACGTGACATCATTTCCAAATTTGTCTTTGTCCTTTTGGATGAAAGGAGGGAAAAACAGTAGGGTCTGAATTAAATAAAAATCTTAACATTTGGATGAACCGACTCAGAACACCTGGTCCCAATAGCATTGCAAGTATGTGGATGTCTTTATCCTGCTAAAGAGGCAAGCAGTCCAATCATCTGAGTGATGCTCAGTCACTGTGCATTCTCAAAAACACAACCATACACCATTAAAGATCAGGGATAGTTACACTTTAACATAGGCTGCAGCTCCCTGTGTGAGGTCTCACCTTGTAGAAGACGTCTGGTACGTACTGCTCAGGGCTGGACTCCTTAACGAAGCCCAGCTCAGGAGCATCTTTGCAGGGCAGTAGGCACTCGTCTCTCACCAGAGCCATGCACTGATTGGACACCTGATATCCTTCAAAGTGCACCTGGTTATCTGGACCACCTGCACACACAGACAGACAAATGTCCTGAAGTGTTGGATGAAGAATAATCCTAAATGTCATTCACTTTACTATTGACTGAATATTAAATTTTGAGTAGAGCAACAATACACCCGTTTGAGTTGACAACATATTGTCAAACTTCTATAATACACAGGTTCTCACGAGGAAATATGCTGTTTACTTAATCAGTTCATTTGTCTTCATTTTTTTTAAATTCCAAATGCCCATGACAGATTAAGTGATGCCTTGAATGTACTGGTACTATATGTAATATTGGAATGACGATGATATGAGAGTCCTCATTTGAGAAGCTACAACCAGAAAAGCTTTGCTGCTTGTACTTTTCCTGATAATGTAAAACCAACAAAGTTCTGCAGACCACTGCAACATTATCTTATCATGAAATTATTTTTACGTCAGAGTGCTCAGTGTCTATCTAAAGGCTCTTCAGCTTCAAACATGCAACTCATTTGCAAACATACAATGTTTTTATACAAGTGAAAGTAAAACAGATGGACTTTGCCCTGTCTGGCATTGGATGAGTAGCCATGATGCCAACTTTGGGTGTCAGAGCCTCATTAATGCAAATGACAGGGATGATGTCGCCGCTACATATTGTGCTAATCTGGAACAAAATATACGAGGAGGTCTTGAACTGGACAAAAGTGTAAACTCTTGGCCTCAATTCCACAGACCAAACAGAGTCTCCTGGAGTTCCTGGATTGTATTACACTGCTCCACTCGCCTCAAAATTACCACAAACACCATAATGACACTTGAGAGGAATTTAAAAAAAAATACAACAACAGTCACCTCACAAGCCTGACTCGCACCTAAAAGAAATGCAGTGTAATTCTTAACTTTGTAAAAACGTACCTGTTGCCACCACAGTCACAAATTTTGAGCCAAAATGGCCGTCTCGAGAGAGTCTGCAAGGGTTTGAATGATGATTCTGGAAGTATCCCGCTGTGATACACTCCTCTGCGCTCAGGTAGTGAGAGTCCTAACAGAAGTAAGGACAATAATAAAACATGGTGACAAGCAGCATATTAGTCTGATGAACATGTCGTCTTTGATGGAGCTGCGTCCTCACCTTGTTTCTCGTGTAGCGGACAGTGCCTATCCTCGTATCCTCAGAGAGCAGGTCAGTGAAGATCCAGCCCACCTGAGAAACAGAGAAAAGAAAACAGGTAAAACAAGTAGAGCTGAAACAATGTTCTTATTAATCTGATACATGGAAAATCATGGAAGGTCTTTGCACTGTTACTGTCTGAATCTTCAAGAATTCTCTGAATGCCACAAGATTTATAAAAGAAGTGATCAGAGAAATGATGGTGGCCTGTATACCTGTAGAACCAGGTTTAGATTGGTCATTCCCATCAAGGTAAACAAACTTTCCATCAGCCATGCAGACTTATTCATGTTTAACAGATGAAAGTGAAACAGTTTGCTTTGCTAAGTAAAGGCTCAGGTCGAATTGGTTAAATTATATGAATTATAAATCAATCCTGTGCCAAAGGCTTCAATGGAGCGACTGCAGGAACACCTTGAGAAGCATAAATCTGCCTTGAACCTTATATCCGGGATTCAAAGCCTGCCACACTGCTGTGTGAAAGAAAAGCACTTAGTCTAAAGGTAACTTGGAGGCGCAGCGTCAGACAGAGCAAGAAATGAAGGCCAACCTTGCACAGGCCCAGTTTGGCAGCAATTTCATCCACAGCTGCAGCTTTAGGATCGTCCACCAGTTCCAGGCTGTTCTGAGTTGCATTCTGAAACACAGTAGGTACAAGCGTTAGGACTAAAACAAAACAAAGAGTTACTACAGGGTAAATATGAAGTTTAACTCATTGATGGAAGGACAAATTACAGTCTGACTCAAGGAGTTGTAGCGGACAGCGATGTATTCAGAAGGGATCGCTCACCTGTGGCGGCTCGTAGATGGCAGCCACCTCAGCTCTGATGCCCAGAGGGATGTCTTTATGCTCAGTGAACCTGCCATACAAGTACCCCATCCTCTGACTGCCCGTCTTCCTCCAGAAGTCCAGGAAGCGGTCAGCAATCGTGTGGTTCTCAAACATGATGTTGTCCACGTGTCTGTATTTCTGGGAGAAGAACAGAGAAAGATTGATTCTCCTCCTGTCCACACTTCGATGTGTCGTTGGGCAACAAACTGAACCTGACATTGCTGCTGATGGTCAAGCCAGCACCTTGCATGGAGGCCACGTTGTGGGTGTGGATAAAAGCACTGTAATTAGAGCCATTTACCATTTTGGTCCTTTGGGAGGGAGAAAAGTTCGGATTTGTTTTCCCACACACACAAAAAAATCTTCTCCACTGTTGATGTATGACACATATTCACGCCAATACCATTCTATATGAGATATCTATTGGCTAATATTTTGAAATCAATGAAAATCAGTCATGCTCACACATCAGGTGAAATGTGCCTCATTGATATGACATGCCATTCAAACATGAAAAGATTTTCATTATTTTTAACCCTCCCCTGTGATTGAAAAGGAAAGAAAAGGAAAAGGATTTGGGCTGAAGCTTCAGTGTCACAGACACATAGGACACACACCTGTCTGTTCAGTGTGATGGCACTGGGCTGGCACTTGGTGCAGATCCCCTCTGGCCAGGGAGGGTGGCCCTCACAGCCTGACTTGATCTTACAGCTGATGTTCTCCAAAGCTGCAAACTTCCCTCTGCAGGAGATCAAAACAGTGTTAGAATTTGACATGAATTTGTGTATTTCCACCAAAGAAATTTAAAAACAACTTCTCACTTATCGGCTCCACCGGTCAGCTTGCGGAGGTATGCGTGGAATGACATGTGCTTCACTGGTGGGTCGAGGTGATTCAGGTAGTCTTCGTCAAAAGGCTGACAAAAATGAAAGTCAGGGTTATAGGAAGTAAAATCAGAATGAACTCGTCAGACAGATTTTCATTTTTGATGAATTCTCTTACCTCTAACGGTACACAGTGCACACATTTTCCAAGGGCACCATGGCGACATCTATGGCAAGAAAAGAATCATTACATATCATCATCATCACATATCTGACATTTGTATTGAATTTGGATTTTGCAGTAGGTCTCTGTCTCACAGCTGTGGATCTTTGTTCCTGTAGATCTTGCCGTCTTGCTTGGCCAAATACTGATCAATCTCATCCTCCTGGACCTGGGGTGCTGAGGAGGACCGGGGGATCATGGAGGACGAAGAAGAGGATGAGGAAGATGAGATGGATGGCAGTGATGAAGATGAGTGTGGGGTGGCCGTGTCCATCACCTCCCCAGAGGAGGAAGGAGATCCTGAAGGGAACAGAAACAGCATGTCGCCATGCCTACGAAGGAGATAAAGCAAAACAGATAACACATTTAAAGCAGTAACCTTTACTGAATTACCTCATTCCATGACTTCTTTGTATTTTTATTTTTTGATGAGCTACAACCACCATATTTCCACCTAAGGTACAAGTAAAACATGTACGGTGAGTTTTAATTCCTTGAAGCAGATACATCCTCTAGCAGCAACACCTGATGTCAATCATTTGAATGGATTTTAAAATGTTTTAAATGTTGTGTCTTTTCAACGATGCTTAATTTGAATGAGGGATCTGGACTTTATTCATGCTCAACACTGTTTGCTTTTACTTACTTGATCTTAAGCAGGCTAAGAGTTTTGTTCTGTGAAAGGATCTCTCCGGTCTTGTTGCGGTTCAGGTAAACAGAAAACCCATTGGAATTGAACCCAAACTCTTTGGCTACCTGAGAGAGAAAAATGCAGTGCGCTGATTAGAATGGATCACAGCCTTGTGTTACATGAGCATCATCAAAGTACTGCCAACTTTTAACACCATGAAATAAATCTGATGTTGAGAGGATCAAAATACACAATGTCTTTAATCAGTCTGAGCTAATCATGGTCATGATGTTCAATACGTTTTGCTCCTCCATGGAATCCACTCGAGCAAACAATTCAGATCGACATGTGCCAATGAAAAAGGTGCATGTGTAAAGGCTAAAGCAGATTAGAACAGAGCCTCTTGGCACGAAAGAAACTCGGCTTGTAGGAACACCTCTTAAGGTCATCATAGAGGGAACCAAACTAGGCTATTAAGAGCACTCTGAGCTGGCTGGCCAACAGTGTCCCATAACACTTATCGTCACATCTCTTATCAGGCAGACAATCAGCCTGATGCTGGACATTTGCCTGTATTTCGTCACTTGAGGTGCACGTAATTCAACAACCATTAGTGAACTTTTAGGTTAAGAACCAAAAGATTATCTTGGAATAAAAGACAGCTGAATTGACCCCATGACATCTAAACCAACAGACCGTCACATACCATCTACCAGTTGCAGCACATTTAGCACAGTGCATTTTTTTATTTATCTGTGAAGTCCATGTTGGTAATATTAAGCAGAGAAGAGTCAGAAACCTTCTTTGAGGTTCTTTGAGCATAAAATCATTATTTACTAAAGCAACATAAAAGAAGACAGATATTATTTCTGTAAGCTGGGTGGAACGTTATACTGTCAGACTGTATGAGACAGAACATCACTCCGAGCTCTGAGCTCCTTTTATTCTGTCTCAGCTGCAGAAATATAACCTGCAGGGCTCAGACTGTTTCTGCCCTGCCTGCCTCACACTCGTGGTTTTCTATTCCACCCATCGCTGGCTGCACATCTGCAGGGAATGAAGACTACTCCTCTGATTGATCTGCAGGCTACACCATCCTGCCTTAACAGGGATGCATACATTTTTAATGAGGTGCTGCTGCAATGCTCTGCGGTGACTGGTCTGCTGGAATACAGTTCTATTTTAAGTTTTTCTAATCCATTGATTCAAAGGCACTTATAATTATTTTTGTGCACTGAGATGGAACAAAACTAAAATAGAATTGTTCTACAAACATTTCCAAATTTAGGACAACATGTATTTATATTTTGTGCACTAAACAACAACCTGGTAATCATCTGTTATGACAAGTGAGCAAAGCAATGCATCCACTACAGATCTTGAACACAAATTTCCCTGACAAATGACGTGACACAGTGGGAGAGAGCAGAGCACACAGGAGCAGTGCAGGGCTGACCTGGAACTTTCTGCACAGCTTCATACATAAATGAACAATGAGCAGACACAAGCAAAGGCCAGAGAAACACGAGCGCACTTTGTGGCAACACTGTACACTTTGCCATTTCTGTAGATATGGTATCCTTCATAAATGTGGAGTACATCTTGTACCCTTGAGAGAATGACTTGCAACAAAAGAAACAGATGTGTGAATTTGACAGTGTGACATGAAAACTTGTGTTTTACACACAGTACCTTCTTTAAAAAAGCAGCAGCTGTCTCCCTCTTGGTAGAAGGAATTTTCTTCATCCCGTCTGGGGATTGTACCCTTATGATCTACAAAGATAAAGACAAAAAACATAAACTGCATTAAGTGTCTGTTACCAGTTCAAACAACCGGGATGGAAAGATCCATTGTTAGCTCATACACAAAAATAACTTAATACAGCTTCAATATGACTTCCAAACACCTGTCAGTCATAACAAGGGCGCTACTCCCCCTTTACTCCCCCTTGTCTCCCCTCTGTACAGTGGTGTCAGTGTCAGGATATTATGACAACGATGACAGTGCAGAAAAGTAATGTTACCGTTAGCTTCAGAGCCGCTTCTTCTCAACAAGGAGCTTTTGTAACGTGACATTAAGATGCTGACTTTGAAGCAGAGCGTGTGTTACTGAAGCTGTCACAGTGTGGAGGCTTATTCACAGTTTTAGTGAATCAACAAACATCTTGGCTTCCATTTCATCCACCAATTCAAGCTAATGTTTGCTAATGAGCTGATGATGCAAACAACACTGCAGACATTTTTATTCCCGCATCTGTCCCGGTTGTGTAGCTTTCCCGTTAACCTACGATGACTCTTTTTTATTGGCATTCCGTCTGCTAGCCAAAGGGCTAAGATTAGCCGGTTAGCTAAACAGGCCCCAGTCACTCTATGCTAACGATAGCAAGCGACCGTTAGCTTCCAAGCTAATTCTGCTGCCTCATCACTCCGGACTTCGGCTAACAAGAAAAGCTAACGTTAGCCTCCTCACTTTAATTCAACCTGCCGTCATACTTACGATATTATCCGCCATGTTGCTCGGGCGAGTGCTCCCGATAGAAACCACCGCGTTAGTAGACACACACACTAAATACAAAATTCACGTAGCGTTACTGTCTGTCAACGAAACTCCATCCCACAACTCAAACACCGGGTGTTGCAGACATTAGTGACCGGCCGTTTCCCACCGGTCCCACCCTGAAGCGAGCTCGGCCGAAACAAGCAGGAAACGCGGGTTCCACTTTTCATGTGTTGCACAGTGAAAGTAGAAAATGATTGTTGTAATTATTATTGTATTGTAATAAAATTATTTTGTAAAATATTAGAAATACATATAGTATTAATTGGTTACACATAGTTTGGTTAATTGAACACCTGTGGTTCTGACTTTAGAGGCATCCTGTTTAGAAATCTAGACCTTAATCATGTTAACTTGTGCACATATGGTGCATATATCACCACAAACCAAACAGACCACAATTTTCTTCCACCTATTAATATTTTTATATGTATTAAATTAGTTAAGTTATGAGTTATAATAATCTTTAAAAGTTGTAATGTGATTGATGTTGACTGATTGATGTGTACTTTTAGTGTAGCGTGTATTTATTATATTACAACTGAAATATGACTGAAATAAAGATGGAAAAAAGTATAATGTAATGTAGTTGATCAATATCAAACTGCAGACTAATAACACAAGGAGCAATTTTTATCAGAATAAATAAATCTCCATTTGTATTTTCCTCTTTTTATGTTTTATTTTTTTTCCTCATCCTGTAGAGACGTCAAAGCTCCATTACACATCTCTTCAAATCTGGGCGTGTACAGAAACATCCGTCCCACTCATCCCTCTGCTATCCCTCACTACTACAGTGCAATTATTATAAACATAATCTGAAGAAAAATCCACCAACTCTTCCATCACCAGCTTTTTATCATCAAGGAAAAGTTATCAACTTCTTCGTTATTATCTTGTCGATTAGAACAATGTTTTGAAAGACAAAGTCAGGGTTACAGAAATTACACTACAAGCTAAATGAAACTAACGGCGTGCGTGCATTGATCTTTGTATACAACAGATTGGTACAAGTTGAGGAGAACAATACTTTACACTCTAAACATGAACAGAATGACGGATCAATGATGATGAAGAGCACGATGGAGAGGAAATGATGATGGAATCAAAAACAAATAATGAAGACAAAGAGGAAAAATGTCCTAATCTACAAGATAACAACAAAAGAGAGCGAAAATATTGAGCTTAGAAACACAAATATAAACACAGAGGCTGTGTGAAAGTATGAGAAATAAACATGCAAACATCAAATACACATATTCATATACATTAATATTATACAAGGGAGATGTACAAATAAGAAGAGATGTGAAACTAATGTGAACAGAGCTGCTACACCTCTTCAGCTAGGATGAGTTGTCAGTGTGGGCAAAGGATGAACAACACACACTACTGCTCTGCCAAATCACACACTGCTATGTTGCAAGGAAGGAATTCTGGTTTCCTGGACATTTATTCTCTGCTGAGTTGGTTTTATTCCTGACTACACATCCCCACATGCATCAGACTTCCACTTATGATTATTGTAGAAAAATTTCGGTGGAGTTGGTCAAAACAGAGGGAAAAGAGGGATATCTGATGAACGTTATCAAACTGAAAGGTTACGCTCAGCAATGGCCAGCTGCTGTCCGGTCTCTACAGAATTCAGGTTTTACATTTTATATGTTCGGCATTAATGGACAAGCCTCTGAGATGGTGAAAGAGGCGCCGAAGCGCATGAAGTGGGAACCCACCCACTTCACGGGTCTGTAACTTTAACTCAATTTGAGGCTGCCTTGCTTGTGTAAGTTTCAGGTTTTGTCGGTGAGAAGAATAGAAAAGAAGAAGAAAGGAGAAAAAACAGCAAGAGAAGAGAAAACGATGCTCAGAGCAACAGTGCAGGTCTAGAGAAGATGAGAGACTCAAATCAAAAGTTCCTAAGCATGAGCAGATGTGTGTAAACTGCAGAATCAGAAGAAGAATCCAGTGAAAGAGGACAGAAAGGTTTTTTTGTAGATTTTTTTCTCTTTTTCCATTTTTTGTGTTTGTTACAGGTAATCATGGTGTTTTGTTTGGAATAGTTCCATTTGACGCTAAGAGATGGAGCCTGAGGCAGATGGTGTGAAGTGCATGGACGCGGCCTGTAATCCTCGGAGGACTGCAGGGAGATGTGGGAAGGCTCAGATGATGCCGTACTGGGCCAGCTCGTGCAGCTCCAGGTGATTGAAGGCCTCCCAGGGGCAAATGACGGTGATGTCTGCGACAAGAAGACAAAGGCATGAGGACGTTCAGGCCGTTGCAGAGAAACTGATGTGAAACGCACTTTAAAAGCTAAAGTGAACTCACCTGTGCCTAAGCCTTCCATTCCAGGGATATCATCACCAAAGCTGCAAAGAAAAATAAATTACAAACCATAACTTGTCATTATTTCTAATCCTCTAAAGGAAAAAAATGCATCATTCAAGGCGTACCCCTGGATTCCCTTCTTCGGAGGCTTGCTCTTGAACTGACGGGTCTGCCTCTGCTTGAACTTGGGTGGTCCCTTGCGTGGGGTGGCGGGGCCTCCGCTGACACGGGTGGCCGACTTGATCTCAGCTTTGGGCTCAAGGTTCATTTTGAGCAGTTATGGTACCTGTGCGCAGGCTGTAGAGACACCTCTGTGAAGTGTAGTCGTCGTGATGATACCTTTTCATTTTGGAAAGGAGAAAGAAAAGTCAGTAGTTCATCCAAACCAAAGGTATCACTTAAAAAGATGGAGGGAATGGGCAACTTTCACCTGTTTAGTTTCTGCAGAGCCCTTTTGCATGATACTGTGTTTAACCATTAATGTCATGCAACAGTTCGCCTGAGGCCTCCGTCACCTCTGTCTGACATTACAGGCCTTAATCCTCTTATCGATCTGACAAGCACCAGGCAGGATTTACACTCATATTTCCCAGTGATTGAATGTCTGAGATGAACTACCTTGCAGCCTGTTCTGGGAGGATGACCCAATTTTAACGTAATCCCTGGCTCAAGTTAATAAGTACTCCCCCCTCTCTGTTTCCAGCCGGCCGTCCACGTGTAATCTCGTTAGAGCAAGGACAACACAGCAGATATGCTGAGCAGGCACAGAGTGTCTAAATGATCAATCCGCTCACCGTGTCCTGATGACAATGACGGCTCTGAACAAGTCCTAGCTATTAATGGAGTTACAGTGGTTTAATAACAATGTGTATAATTTAGCTAACAAGCTTCATTCATGCAAAAGATACTGTAAATTTAAAGCGTACATTCATTTTATCTCAGAATATAACTATCAAAGTGTTGATGTGTGCGGTGTGTGTGTATATTCTAAATGGTTGGTTTGGTTCACTCAGGCAGGAAGTCTGGCCTTTTCATGTCCGATGGCCGATAACCATTTCATCTGTTTGAAGATGCTGAAGCTGCAGCCAGTGCAGCCGCTCTGCAAAGCTCTCGAGTTTAGATTCTGTATCTTGAAAATGAGTTACATCCCACATAGGATTAAGTGTTGAACCTGAACCGTGTTGACCAAAACGTGCGCGCTGAGCACTGAGTATGTCTTTGAATTTCTAGTTCTGTTCAGGCAGCATCTTTGTATTGCTGCTTGTATTTGGACATTGGAAGAAAATGTTTCTTAGAAAAACATGTTTCTGTTTCTACCAAAGAACATTTGTACAGTCTGATCTATAGCACTAGTTAATAGACTGTTGGCCTCTTATAGCACAAACTAGACTGATCCATTACTCTGCAGGTTTACTTTCCTTAAAGAACTGATTCCACATTTCCTTCAATAACTTATTTTCCTGTGTTCACTCACATTGTGATCGGCTAAAACTTAAAAAAGAAACTGTAAAACAAGTCTGTTTGACCTTTAGTGACCCAGGATGTTCTCTTGAGATGGAAATCTTTTTCAACAGAGGTCACGACGGCAGCACCACATACTGTCGCCTTGATTTTAAAAATCTTTTCAGTTCAAGTCAAATCATTTCAGGACAAAAAATAATATCCATAACAGAAACAGAAATAGAAACATCAATCATCCCTCAGTAAAAACATTGTCTGTGGTGGAGGTGGTGGTGTGGCGGTGGGTCTACTCACCGGCTGCTTGGGTGAAGGACAGCCAGACGAGTGGGTGTGAGTGCAGCCCGGTCTGTCTGGCAGGTGAGTGGACTTTTATGCTAGGCTTGCTGTGAGGGCCAGTCGGGGCTTAGGGCCCCTCTTATATGCTGAGCCCCGCAGAAGATTATGGACGCGCCGCCTCCCTGCTCTAATGTCAACAGTCCACATGTGTGATGGACATGTTTACATGTCCAAACTCCACTTTTGTAATGATGATGATGTGATGATGTACACTGTGTTTTTATGTAGTTTTGATTTGTAGGATCATTTTAGACATCAGTCAGTTTTCAAAGATTCTTGAGGAAAATGTTATGATTTGAAAACCATCCCAATAAAGAGAAATTATTTTACATACTTTCTGCATTTATCCAGTTTTGACATTATACAGCATTTGTGATGTAACTAAGGCACATTTCACAAACAAAGGTATTTCAAAGTGCTTTATATCATGTAATAAAAACAAAAAAGAAGGAAAAACAGGATATAAGAAGTTCATTTTGATCTTTCTTTTATTTGAGATATCCAAACATGATCTAGGCCTGCTATAATGTTTGTCTCCAGAAAATTCTAGAAAACACTAAACAGTGCTCATGAAATCACAGATTGGAGACAATAGGATGGACCAGATAATACAGGCTGGAATATGTTGATGCAGATTATGGATGCAACAGGAAGCTTCCTGAAGGCCAGCAGCCCACTCCCTCTTTGTTACGTAATCATCTCACCATCTGCTTCAGGCGAAAGCCTTCAATCCTCCATCCTGCAAAAGTGTCTTAGATCATCTTAATGTATGTTTCAGTGTAATTACCTGCAGTGAGAGTGCTCTCCATTTAGCAGAGCAATGATCAGACACCAACCTCCACGCCTAGAATCAGTCACCTTTAATTCACTGGCAATTCAGGCGTCTTTTTGTCTAACAGAGATTTATTTACTGTGCAAGAGACAGATTAAGAAAACATATTCAAAATGAATGCAGCAAAGACCGAGACGTTCTGACTTTGGATTGGTCAAACCTCCCCAAAACAAAATCTATAGATCCAACAATTTCCATATCGCAACTCATTCGACCCTCTTTGCCTGGTACATGCCCACGTCCTTCAGACTCCACAGTTTGTGAGGCAGGTTTTGTATTAAAAAGGTTTAGACATCATGGCTGTTTAACACAACATCACAACTCACTTTAAATATGAGATCAGCCTCTGTACAAACTTAATTTTGTGACATTAGTTTATGTGGTCCAGCATGCAGCTTATACAAGTGTGATGTGGAAATGTCTGTGAAGTAGAAGATATTTTTTTGAAATGAAAAATATTAGTGTATTTGCAAATATGGCATTTTTCAGCGGAGGAGGTGGAGTAGATGTCATTTTGTCATTAAATAAGTTTTAAATGTCTTAAAAATGTCAGGGTCTGTAAGACAGCAATTCAGAAAATGTAACCAGCTCCAGACCAGCTGCTGAATGGACCTTACTTTCACCTTCACTTTCAGAAAACCTGTCGTGATGCTCTGACATTTGAGAGCATCATAGTGAATGGAACTAACTTGAAGTCATAAAAATACCCACCTCAATATAATTAACAGTTAGCCAGTCAAATAAAATGGATTTGTCCCATTTTCCTTCTGTCTTTTTTTAGGACATGTGCAGTGGGAGGGGCTCATTGTCTGTCATCACTCGCCTGAGGGCGTGTCTGTCCAGATGACCCCTAAGCTCTCAGCAGGAGGGCACACGTGCCCGGTTCTTGTACACTGTTAATGAGTGAATGATCACTCTCAAAGGTTTAGAGTCTGTGCCTCATCTATCAGGTATTTTTATCATCTAGAAATGCTCCATTAATTGATTGTTATGTTGGCTGCCAATGAAATCATTAGTTGACATCATTAAGGCTCATTACACTGTCAACAGTTGAGTAAATGAATTAACTGTCATGGAGTCATAACATCATAGACATCAGTGGCCAAAACTTTTTTCACCTCAGGAACCTGAGGATGCAGCTCCATGTCATGTAGAACATTAAACACTGGCATGATGCAAAGTGACACATTGCAGCCGTGGCATCGCCGCTAATCTGTCCCCAGTGTTTCCACCACGTCAGAGTCATTGGGTACAGCGTTCTGTATATGATCAGTTTGTAATCCCCTGCATAACCCAGATCAAAGAATAACTGTGGGCTGGAGCTGCCCACTGGCACCTGTGTAATCAGGACTTAAAGTGCATCACTATGACCAGACTCCTGCTGACTCAGTCAGGGAGATCAGGGTCACTGTCACCTCAGAAAGTGGCTCTGTGAGATGTACAGGCAGCAGACTGAGCTGACTGAAAGACGTCAGTCCAACATCTGAACACGCTCTGCTTCTGTTCTCACATGATCCATCCGATTAATTCTGGTCTGCAAGAAGCCTCCTTCATCCATCAAAAACTCATTTAGATCAATTGAAAAATTTAATTTTATAAATTGAATTTACAAAATTTACATTTAGAAAGTCAATATTGAACCTGTTTACATATATTACTTGTGTTAGTTATTAGGTTGAACACCTTGATCTCTTAAAGTAATCAATCCTTGAATATACTAAAATATTATTTCATTCAAGGGTTCGTCTGAAAACCACCCTTGTATTATTACTACAATAAAAACAGTCTGACACTTCAAACTGTTCCTGAAAAGGAGCTGGGTGAGCATGTTGGATAAATCGACAATGATGAAATGAACGAGTTGTGAGGATCAGCATAAATATGTTCTCCTCACAGAGCAGCAGATAGAGAGGTTTACGTCTATCTGGCGCCCCCCAGTGGTCCTTCTATGCACTGACGCGAAGCAGGGGAAAACAGTTCGTGTCACTTTAGAAGGAAAATTTATTTAAAAACACTTAAAAATATGCTTCAAATACATAATTTAAATATACTCTTAAATAAAATGAACCAAATGATCAGTAATCACATAAAAATACACTTTAAACTCTTCAGTGCAAACTTCAAACTGATAAATAAAACAAACACACAAAAGTGCTCAATAACTACAAGAACCTGACGATGAAATAGACAGGTCACTGAATCAGATGGTTATTGGTTATAGAAATGATGGACAAAGCTATCACATCATACAAACTGCAACAAACTGGAACTATCCTTCACCTGTTTTATCATTAGCTACAGCTGAATTATTGATAATTATTTGTTATCAGGCAGAACAGGTGGAATCCAACAGCTACCTTTACTTTTAGATAGATAGATAGATAGATAGATGTTTATTTGTCCCAAACTGGGAAATTCTTTAACCTGCTGACCCGGTAGCTTGTGTTTTTCTGCAGACATGAGACATGAAGCAACTGACCCACATGTGGAGGAAGTGAAAGTGAAATTATGAGTGTGTTATAAAGTGCTTACACCAAGTAAGTGAAAGTTTCCTACATCGCTCATAACACTTATTCCACATCGACACAGTGGTCGAAGCCACTGTCAGTGGACACCACAGTCACGTCTTTTTCAACAGTCTGATCTCCATCTTTAGGAAGGCTTTAAGGTTCTCGTCGAGGACGTTCTCCTCGATAGCAGCGAGCGCCCTGTCGCCTCCATCGTGGTAGTACGCCAGCAGCTGCTCTGCATGTTCGACCCACACACAGTTATGACAGCCACTCATACAGCAGTGGGTGGGAGCAGGCGGTGGACCCTGGTCAGGAGTCCAGGCAGAGGTACTGTGGCTGGGTTCTGGCTCAGTGCACTCAGAGGAGTCAGTTAGCGTGGAATGAGGTGACTTTGGTCCAGTAGAAAGGCAGCGGATGGTACCACTGTGTGGGCCTGTCCTGCACGACTGCAGAGGAGAGAGCCCACGTCCTGAGTGTAGCCGTGAGAGGAGGCGCAGCTGGAAAACAGTGGAATAAGACATGTTATATGATTCATCATAAGGAACCTTTGGAAACACCTCGCTTTCCTCTTTTTATATTTTATTGCTCTCGTATTTGTTTTTGAAATCTTAAAAGTACTTTCTGTTATTGATGGCAGTTAGAGAGGACAGCAAAGAAGTTAGTAGCGTGTCTTTGTGTAGGTCAAGAAAGCTTGAATCTTGAATTTAAAGTTAATGTATGTGTAATTGTGAGAAGACATTGGGGATCTGAAACGAAAGAAATCATTCAAATGTGTGAGGCGAGCGAGACAGAGATCGGGAGAGAAGGGAAGACTTTAAAATAATGTGATGATGGAAAAAGTAAATTGTATAGATCCTTTTCACAGCAGACAGCTTGACTTGTCAAAGCAGGAAAACCACAGCTGTAAACAGACTCAGTGTCCCAGTGCCATTTATCAGTGGACAAGCAGCACCAACACAAGGGCCCTGACACACCTACATGGAAAGGAACCAATATTCAGTTCAATTATTTTTATAATCATTATGAACATCTGTGTTTCACAAAAAAATCAAAAATCAAAATCTGCACTGTGACAGAGGTCGGTTCGGTAAAACTCAGTACACACAGCTAAATCTATCAAATTCCAACTAGACATAACATCGTCCTTGTCTGAGCCAATCGACCCAAGCTGACAGAAACAAACTGAGGGTAGAAAACAAAAATACAAGCCATTGTTATTTAATGGTAAATCGACAACTCCAGAGTTTTGGCCCAAATCTTGGCTTAACTTTCCGAGAAGGTCGCAAACATCCTGTAGCCTCCGGTTATTGTTTTAGAAAGGAGACACACCGGATACTTCACGCTGTTAAAATAGTAAAAACAATATTTTATATTTCCTGCAAACATTACCACCAGGTGTAAATTAAGGAAAAAGATTGAGTCAAAGTCAACCTGTCAGATGAGCTGAGGCTGGAAATGTTAAGTAAGTAGTAAGCTAAGTAACGTTAGCTTCTCCGTTAGCTCCACAGCACCGTTAGCTTAGCTGCTAACCTTCTGTAACGACACTGACGACCTGACGACGCTCACACACAAACAAAACATGGCCGCAGGGAGAACGAAGCTCGGTTAAATGTCTGTATCACTCATTGTCTTTTCATAAAGTTGCTCCTCCGGCTCGTTTCAGCCGCAGATTCAGCTTCCTTACAAGCTAATTGCGTCCCTTCACTTTCCTGAACTACGGCCTTCGTGTGTTGTAAACAAAGACGTTCATTGGCCAACGGGACATAATATGACCAATCAAATAGCACTGTTCTAAATTTAGACCAATGGGAAGCGTAGAATTGTTTTTGGGCGGTTCCCAAAAAGATGACTGCACTTCCTACCTCTGTCCAGCAGGTGTCAGTATTTTATCTGCATGTCCCAAGTATTGACGCAATAGAGAGCAAATATCACATCAGGCTATAAATTATAGTGAGAAGAGAAACTCAATGCAAATTAAAGGATGAGGAAAACATATCTATGAATATAATTATACATATTATTCATCCTACAATAATATATATTTTGATAGTGACTTTTTGTTATGAATCTGAAGAAATCACTTTAACTAAGGTTCATGTTTATTTTGTATTGTTGCCCTGCATCACTTAACAGCCCGACTAATTACACTGAACCAGACTGTCTGCAGATGAAAGACTGTTTAATCAGGGCAAAGTCATCATGTGCTGAGACCAAGCGACAAAATCTCTATTCAGCTGCACAGATCAATACTATGATGACCCTTAATGTTCACTGTCATTTGCCATGATTTGGTCTGTTTGTGATGCCACAAGTAATACAGAGGACAGAAGACATGAGTCACATGACTCAGATTCAAGTCAGACTCAAGTTAAGAATCTGATGACTTTAGACTTGACAAAATCCAAAAAGACTTGCAGCTTGGTTTTGACTTTGACTTTGTAAATTTCCCCACTGAGGGACGAATAAAGGTTTATCTTATCTTATCTTATCGTAGCCTCGTCAGTTAGAATGACTTCATATTCTGTCCAAACCCAAATAATAAAAATCTGTATTGTCCTGCAGCAGCCAATCACGCTGTGGACGCGAGAGGTAAAGGTCCGTTTGGCAGATCAGAAGCAGACAGACAACAGATGATACCTCAGATTAACACTCCTGAATGTGAAGACTCTGCTGTGGTCAACAAACAGCAGATGGCAACATGCAAAACATTCATTTTAGAAATTACAAATGACTGTATAGTAATTGTGTCTCAGAAATAAAACACCAAGAACATAAATGCACTGGAAGTTTATTTTAAAGTACTGTATTCACATTTTCCTATAATAACTGCTACTCTGTTTACACATTTTAAATGGTGGTGGATGCATAATGACTTGTTTAGAGCCTGACTTGGAATTGTTGGTTGTGACTTGAGACTTGAGACATACTTGTGATTTTCAAAACAATGACTCTGTCCCACCTCTGACAGAGGAAACCAATGATTCTCATACACATGTATCAAAGCTATGGTCATATTTATAGTAGGTTACATAACATAATCAGAAACCTTTATTAAAAGTTCAGGAATGTTTTCTCCTCAAGCTGCTTTCACTAACCTACAGTTTGAGAGTCCCTGCACTGAAAGAGTATTACAACCATATTTAAGCAGATTTGGTTAAATGGCTCCTTTATGCTCATGAGTGAAAGTAAAACCTCTTTTGACGTCGTTTTTCTTTGTGCGACTGTGGTTCAGTGATTCTGTACCATACGGTGCCAATTTCTTAACTATTTGACCCATTCACTGATGCGTGAGGAGGTGTGTGTGTGTGTGTGTGTGTGTGTGTGTGTGTGTGTGTGTGTGTGTGTGTGTGTTTAGCATGTGGAGGAGAGGGAGTGTGTCTTTGGTCCCCACAGACCTCAATGTTTGCAAGCCACATCCATGGTAACGCGGTGTGGAAACACAGCAGCTGCTCGGCCTGGCATGAGATACCAGGTGTGTGGTGGGGCATGTTATCTCACCAGAGGCCCCGACCACAATGTGACTTTATTCCAAGGAGAGGTTCTTCCCCCGGCCGCAGTCACGCTTCATAGAGACTCAGACCTTCATTCAAACACACAAAGCCAACCGCATTTAAAAGGCTGCAGATATTATTCAGAAAGAAGAGATGGATTGTAAATAGAGTCTGAAGAGTAACAGACTATAGAAGGAAGCTGTGTACACAGACAGAAAGAACAGAAACATGGGTTTTAATAGCTTCCATGATTTGGCCCTTTGATAGTGGTTTCAGGATGATCATAATAGATTCCATTCCACAGCGGTTTTTGTTACCATGAGCTGAACCTGACGGTTCATATTTCACCCTAAATGACAGAAGAACAGAATAGATTTGACTTTATTCTTTATCATAAAGCTGCATGAGTCAATCAGTCAAACTTCAGTTTACAGTGACATTGTCAGATCAATTGAACGACTAATTGTGCAGACAGACACATTTGTAGTCATATGAAACATTGTTGTAATAAAATTAATGAAATACAATAAACATGTTGATTAGTGCAGCTTTGAGTGACATTTTCAATGCAAAGCTCTGAACACCTCCCTCAACCCTGATTGCATGTTGTCTGAGTACGGGGAAACTGAGGAACACTACAGGGACCGACACTAACTCAATCACAGCCAACAATATAAAGTTTATTTACGATGTGTTTCTTTAAGGTCCTGGTTGAGACGATCCGGCAGTGTTTGGTATCAGCTCGTGTCGGTCAGCTCAGAGAATCTCTTAAGTATGTCAGGTATGTGAGCGCTGAGGAGGCTGAGGTCCCTTTTCTCCGAGACTGCTGCTAGACTTTCCTCGCAAACGGTTCCCTCACAGCCGCTGGATTAGGTTTCCCTCAACACCTTTTCCAATGGAAATCCTGGAGCCCTGCTTTACCTCCGGCAGGTGTTTCCTGAGGGGCCCTTTGCTTGCAGAGGCAAAGATAGATTAAGTCAGGCACATGACAAAATACTTACAGAAAAGCAGCTCAAGGGAAAGAGGCTATTTTTGAGACAGTTACTTTTGACACATTTCACACGGCCCCAAAGTGCACCCTGAGGACTCCCATGGGCTCTGAGGGAACTCAGACTTCGCTTCAGACTGAGATGGATGGATGCCCTGAAATCTGAAACACACACCTCCAAGATGAATTGTTAGATAAGATAAGATAAGATAAGATGAGATAAGATAAAATAAGCCTTTATTTGTCCCACAGTGGAGAAATTCACATTATTACTTTTATTAATTTCCTCTTGCACCATCATCAGGTCAAAGTTTGAATCTCTCCAATACCTGACATTCCCATCAGCCTCGACTGTGTTTAGTACCAAGCAGCAAATGTCAGCATGCTAACGTGCTTAAACTAAGATGGTGAAGGTGGTGAACTTTATGTGCTAAGTGCCAAAATGTTAATATTGTCATTATGAGCATGTTGACGTAGACTCGTTATGTGGCCTCTCTAGAAAACAACCAGAGGAAAAAAATCTTCATGCATGAATTCTAAAGCAGAAATGTTTTGAGGGATTATTGATAATAAAATCTCAACATAAACATCAGCTTCGCTTTGCTCTGGCTGCAGAAACTCTGCATGAGGAGGATTAACTTCATCACTGATAATCCTGGTGAAAACCCTTCATGCACTAAAGGCCTGGAAGTACTTCTAACAACTCGTTGCACATTCTGCAGCACTGTGCTGACCGACTGTATGTGGGAAAGATTTTCCAAGAATGCAACCCAAACAAAGATAAAACAAGAATTTGAGAAATGCATCAATGTTAAACGGTGGTTTGTGCTAAAAGGTACGACTTCTCTCTCCTCGAAGGTTGAGCAGGAGGTTGTGTGAGTTTGACTTCTCTGGCCTCATGTAACGTTCTCTGATACAGTCGTGTGTGACCAAGTGTTTTCTCGCTGCAGCTGTGTCAACAGTCTGAGCAAACTGCTTCCCTCAAGTCCTTCAAAACAGGAAAAAGTGGCAACAAGTTTTTTTTCACTGCAGCCACTTTACATGCTGAAATGCACGACGGTGTCTTTGATAACAAAGCCTCTTTTCTATTTGTGGATCTGCCGGGATGAGCTCAAAATTCTGACAGCCTGTGTTAAAAAGGTAGCAGGGAGGTGTTTTGGTGCTCAGGTGTCCTTCGTCAAGGTCCTCCTGGCTGACGCACAGCACCGGCTTTGTCCTGAGCGTACAAAGGCCACACTGTTCGCTCAGCAGGAGCGGACGGCGGCGGTGCCACCGGCCCGAAATGACAAGTCACTGACACACCTCAAATGGTCACTTGTCAGAACTGGCAGAAACATGTTTGTGTATGAATGACGAGACTGGATGAAGTTCACTGAGAAAACAGGAGGACATTTTGATGCGTGTAGCAGTGGGCAGGCGTAGATGATGAAATGATTGATGGCTGAATTATCTGCCAGGAGAAGGAACAGAATCATATCAAAGAAAACAAAAATGTAAATCATGAAGTGAAAGTATTCTTTGGTGTATGAACATAAAACTCATTTTGAATGTTGATAAAGGTTGCACTTGAAAAAGTTGATCACATTTGTTTATATTGCCAATAAACTGCGAATGTAATCTTTTTATAGCACATAGTTTATAGTTTAGAAATATTCTCACAGTCTTGGTGCTGATAAAGCTGACAAAGGAGAGCCATCAAGGAAACTGTTCCACGTGAAACCTCAGCAGCTACAAAGGAATTAAACCAGAACAGCAGCGTTTTTCAATCTGTTCAATGAGGTTTGCAAAGAGACATTTCTCAAGTTCTCAAGTCTCTGTGTGATTTGACTTGTAAGACCAGACGTTTGGCGACTCAGTGACCGATCACAGTAACTGGACAGTTAATATGTATCGGTGACTCCTGTCTCAAGACTGACCTCAGACCGGCCTGTGTCTCTTTGTGGAGCAGTTTATACTCCAGCAAAGCGAGATTATGTAAAATCACATGACATTATTTTGCAGGTACCTCAACATTAACCTACGGCTCATGCAACTAATTTAACTTGGACATGAGAACTGAGGTTGTGCTGACGTCAAATCTGCAAACCGAACTGCTCAGTGAATAAACTCTGTGTTTACTCTGAGCACAGTTCAGCCGAGCTGCAGGTAAATTATTCCTTAGTTTGCTGGCGAGGTCACATGAAGGTCTGCGGTGGTTGAGTAACTGCAGATGAAGGGGCTTGAATGCAGAGTGTGTTTCTGTCCTGTAAGTGAAGGTGCACTGACCAAACCTGGATATCAACACCTCGGCCACTAAACACCTTCACTGCTCAAACCTTTGGCTCCGCTCAGTAACTCAGTATCATAATAGTCGGATGGAAATCTGGTAATGAACAACAGACAAACAGCAGTTTTCTCTCTGGAATCATGAAGTAGTTTCTACATAATGTGCATCAGAAGATTTCAAACAGATGTAGAAAAGTCGAGGGCTGTAAATGTGTATCTTGGCTCCTGGTGTGAACTCGTCGATGGCTGCAGTTTGTTGAACCTTGGGGTCGAGGCGTGCAGGGGTTGGATGGGTGGGTGGGGGTGGGGGTGGGGTGGGGGGCAGCTAACTGGGATGGAGGTGGGTGATATATTGGAGAGACAGAAGTGCTTTGACTGTTGAGTGCCAGAGCTCAGGTGACTGCCAACTACGCCGGGCCGAGTTTATCAGTCGCTGCCTCACTGAGGTAAACAAAAAGAAAAATGTAGTCACGGAAAATATCAAGGTTCATTGACTCAGGTGTTTTACTGGTGAACAAAGTGGAGCATGTAGCAGCTTTGATTATATTTGAACCTCGGTGAAAACGTGGTGCTGACTCTGAACTGCAACATCTGCAGTCCCGCTGTCTCTCTCCCCTATTAAAAAAAAGTCATAAGAAAAAAAAAAAAAAAAATAAAACTAGTAAGTGGACCTTGAAATGTTTTTTTCCTCCTTCTTCCTCCTGTAAATCATCTCTTAAGATAAAACGATTTATCTTGCCGCTCCTTGGTGACGTCCAGACCCCACCCGTTAACATGATAACCCCACCTGACACAATCTCCACCTCAACCAGTTCACATCCTAAAGCATCAATAATAATATCAATATGATAATCAACCAATATATGTACAGTTAATTCTCTTATTTCTTATACTTAATCACATTTTAGATGATACTTTTAATTTGAATTTGTTATCTGCCTTTATTCTGCACCGTCTGGACAGTTTGCTTCATCTCACTGAATATCACTGCTCTTATTGTTCATCATGTCTGTGTTGAGAGAACCTGAGAGTCATTTCTTCTTCTCCTCTTGTCACTGTGTTCAGGTGGTTCTCTGCAGTTTATTCCCAAGCTCGACCGCACATTGTTTGTGTGTGTGTTACTAATCAATTGGACAAAGTGCTCAGCGTCTCAGATACTGGAGCTATCAGCAGGACGCAGACGCTGCTTTCTAGCACCAATTATCTCACAGCGCGACGTCTCTCACACTCCTGACGCTGCTGTTCCAGGAAGCTGCGGTTCCTTCAATAATCCCCTGGACACACAACCTCATGCTCCTGTAAACACGTCAAACAGCTCACAGGCTCATCCATGGACATGTCTCACGTCTCAGTCTTTGTGCATCACATCATCCTGCAGCGTCAAATATTTGACTTCTGAATGGACAAAAGCAAACTGGAAATGTAATAATCAAAAATGTTTTCAGATGTTTGATATCAGATACTTTCTCTACAGCTTTCTGCTGCAGTAAACTGACTTTACTGTTATTAGTTATTACAATCTGCTCTTTTAATAGGAAATGATTGTTAGTATCTGAGGCGTGTCCTAATCTTACAGAGTTAGATCCTTCCACTGGACGTAAAAGGTGAAAAGGACAAAGCAGTTTATTGCATATGTTTCTCCTCGCTTGTCTTATCTGGCCTGCAGCAGCAGTACTGCAGACTTTCTGCTGCTCCGCCCGTCATGTTAAAGTGAGAATCACTGATAAAAGCACATGTGACAGCAGGACCCGCTGAGCCTGAAACAGAACCTCCGGAGACTTGGAGGTTATCGGGCCGCGGCAGCGGCATCGCTCATAAATCACAGCCCGACCTCTTCAGCTCAGCGTTACCACAGCAGCAGCCAGTTCAATGAAGACACATGAAATATGAGCACGGGGGAGGTGTGTGTGTGTGTGTGTGTATGGTCAGAGGTATCCGTGTCCAAAGATTAAAGTTCTAATGTCTTAACTGCAGGAAAACAGAACTTTGAAAAATGATATAAAATGTTCTTCTAGCTTGGTCAAATAAAACCTTCCTCCGTCATTAAACTGTATAATTTTCCAGCTGCAAACGATGCTGTTGTCTGTTGCGTGTTCGTGTCGTCTGTGCTCTCTCCAGGTCTTTGTGGCTCTGACGGGGTTTTAAGTCTCAACATCTGATGCACATTTTAAACACGTTTAAACTTTGCCTAAAACTCATAGAACAGTTTGTTTAGTTTATATTTTATATGCTGATGCTCAGTTTTCCTCTCTCACAGAGATACTGAAGACAGTTTGCCGCTGCAGAGAACAGATCACTGAAACCGTGATCAATTATTTCCATCTCCTCTGGCGACCTCGCTGAATTCGGCCGTTTGATGCAGCGAGGTCGGATCGATGAACAATGATGATACGATGATTAACACAACTTGTAGCCGAACAGCAGCTCGTCCTGTTCACAGTCATGTTGTGGAATAAATCATTTTAGGAAACACATTGTTCAAATCATCACAAGTGAATATTTATTTGTTGTATGTTAAAGGCAAATCACACAGTGGATGTGATTTAAACATGTCGATGCATTAAAAAAAAAGCATTAGTTGACGTCTGTGTTTGTGAGATTTGTTCCAGCTTTGTTTTCTCTTTACAGGTTTCTGTCATGTGTCTTTCTAAATATTAAAACGTGGTGTTTGTGTCGACTGCACTGGACAGAGTACCAAATGAACCAAGTGAATGATTTCAACCTTTGTGTATTTTTACATTCAACAACTACAACTCCCATAAGTCTTTGAGTCTAAGATTCAGATTCATGTTATTGAAGGCCAATAAAATAGTCTTTTATCTTAATGACAGGGTTCTCAGCCGTTACTGTCGGGTAAAGCAGCATCTTATCAAAAGTATCACCTGGAATCATGTTCTGTTCTTGGAACCTTTCATGACAGATTACATTGAGCATCATAAGCCAGTGAAACAAGCCAATCACAGTGCCTCTACTCTTCATGTCTGATTGGTGGAAATGAGATCAAATAATTAAATAGCACACGGTTGTGCTATAAATAGTATTAAATATACACATTCATACAATGCTTCCATGCAGTGCAGAACCATTGACACATTCACAACATATTTACATCGAATCAACACCAGCAGCTCAATTTAATGTGAACTTTGTGGTTATTAACAATATTAACAATCCAGGCACAAAAGTATATGTTGACTTAACTGTGCTTGTTCAGTCACGTTGTTCTTATTTCTGTCTTAAAACTGAAGTCAAACTCTTTGTGTGTGGACAGCTACTTGGAAAATAAAGCTGATTCTGATTTGTTTTAATTGAAATGAATGTGATCCTGTGTCTGTGTTGCCTTGTGTCAAACTCTGGAAGGTGTGTTTCAGGTATGTTCCATAGGTTATAAAGCTGTTTATGGTGAACTGTTGTGAACACGTGTGTGTACATGTGATATCAGGTCAAAGACACTCCCAGCATTTAGTGAATCTATTCTCTTCAGCCTTTTTTTTTTGCAGCGTCAGCACCGTCACTCTCCATCGGTGTGACTGGGTCCAGCAGAGAGTCCACGGTTCTCTCTCTCTCAGTGAAAGGCCACCATTGCAAAAAGTCTTTGTTCCACAGCAAAGCCGCTGCTTCATCCCCAGGCTTTGACTTCCAATGAAGCTCTATACTGTCTGATACCCAGTGGCACATGGGAGACCAGTCAAAAGAAAGTTTAGCTGTTTTCCACCAGCGGTGATGACCCAGCGTTCACCTCCACGTGTCGGGGCTGAGGGTTCCTCTTAGAACCAGCTTAGAGAACCGCAAACAAAGAGTCAGCAAGTGCAAATGAAAAGGCGTGAAGTTGTTGTGGCTGGGAGATGAGGCCGCCGTGTTCACCACTGGGCCGTCCTATGCAGACCATTCCCCTGCAGAGGAAGAGAGACATGAGGATCAAACAGCAACGTGCATGAGATTTTAGATGAACCTGCAAACAACTGAAGGCTTGAAAGGCGGCTCTGAAAAGTTTGCTGCAGAAATCTCAGGATTCACACCAGATTCAAAGGGTGAGCCAGGATGTGCAGTGTGTTTACTGTCTGACATTCTATTCAAGCTTCTGAATTGTCAGTAGTATCTACACTCAATGCGATGCTTTGCCTTCGATAGATGTGTAGAGAGAACATCTGAAATCTCAATTCACTACTCGCTATAAAGTAACTGACTACAGTTGTTATTCTCCCCAAATTGGAAAGCTAAAGACTTTTCAAAGCCACCTCAGAAGCACAGAGGCAAGTGTTTAAAAGTAAAAGATAAAGATTGAGAGGATATATTTTACTGCAGAGAAATATGGAAACTGAGATAAGGTCAGAAAGAGACAAATCACATCAAATCAAAAACGACCAGAACCCCTTTCACCAACATTTCTTTCATTTCAGTGAGAGAAAACGAGCAGAGTGCAACTGAGTCCACACTTAACAGACACAAGGCCTTGAGAGAGAGCGAGCTCCACAAGGTAAGAAAAAAAAAATCCAGACAAAGACGTGATTCATAGTCAACCTGGAGAAGAAGTTGCTATGGATACAAGCGGAGCTGAGAGAGAAGCATCTGCAGGTGAGCGAGTTGACAGGAAGAAGAGGGAGAGGCGTCGAAGGTTTGGGATACGACCTACGCTATTTCCATTAGTCTGCGTGTACGGGGTGTTCCCCGCGCTGGCGTGTGTCGAGGGGGTGCTGCTCCCGCTGTTGGCCGCGGAGTTGGTGGAGGCTCTGGGAATGACCATGTCGAAGGACGAGTCCGGAGGCGGCTGCATGAAGTCACAACATGGCCCGTGACAAACACATCCAAGAAATGAGGGAGGGGGCGTTTCTATAAGCAGCTGCCCCTCAGGATGCTCTCATCTATGTTCCAGGGTTTTTTCTAGCCACACTTACTGTTACTGCACCTGCCAGGCTTTCCCTTCTAACATGGCTGACAATGATAATGACCTTTTGAAAGTCAAGGTCAAGCTTTGATGTCACATAGAGCAAAAGGAGGCTCCTCATTTCATTCGCTGGCAACTTACATTCGAGGAGACAAAGTTTTCAATGCATTCCTTAAATTTTGCTCATTTGATTTTAGTTTCCGCTTCATTTTAACAAAGCTTGACAGGTCTGATGCATCTGGTCACGGTTGCTAAACTATGACTGGACCCTCAGTTATCGAGCTGCACAGGAAGCAGTTTGTTTCGAAGGAACAGAAATGATTCTAAACAATATTCATGTTGTGTTCACTGTCTGACATCATCCTGGTCTATTTTTATCGTCTTCTCTTCTTGCTATTGCTTTGCTGCTTGTACCAACGTCCTTCTTCTTGCATTACGTAACCAAATTTTAATGGGCACAAATACCACCGACTCTAAAGTTTGCAACAAAAACGTAGCCGCCATAAATTTGACCATTACGCAATCTGTCACATGAAGTGTGTGTCTTTGTCCTAAAAGTCACCTGGAGGTTTACTACTGCTGTCGTGTCCCGGCAATAAACCCACATGGTGACTATAAAGGAGCATTAAACTTTATGGGTATATGCATTTGTGGACCAGTGAGTAAAACTATTGGATATATAATAGATGTCAAAAGGTTACGACCAGCTATAAAAAATATGACATTCCACATCTGGTCTCATCTGTTGATATCAGATTGAGTTTTGCCGACCACAGGATACTGATGATGTGAGCTGTTACACCATTTGTGCCATGTTGAAATGTGTGCTTGTGTTCACAGACGACGTGGATCTATACTCACATTTGCCACCGCCTTGCTGATGAGGGCCAGCTCGGTGGGCTGGTAGACCGAGCTGCGCAGCTGACCGCTGTAGCCACTGTATGGAGACACAGGCCTGGACGCTGTGATGGACAGACAGAGACAGCAAATGTAATGATTCTGTCACCCAACAAACCCTCTGTGTGATATCTTCCACCTCTCAACCACCTCTTAAACCTTTGCATCACAATCATTTAAGCACTTAATCACAGAAGCGGACCACGAGACACTATCTGTCCTTTATCTTGTTTGTATCCTGCGGAGACACCCAGCAGAGATGGACGTGAGAGATGACTGTGTCGCACTTTGTTCGACACGACAAATATTTTCCCCTGGATGAGGCTGTGGCCGCGCCTCAGCTGCCACGGAGACGACGCAAACACAAGGCGTGATACTTCTGGTGGGAATCACAGTGTGATACAGCGCTTAGAGACGAGACACTGATTAAGAGGGATGATTCAGAGGACGTGTTGAATACCTGACTGCAACTCTGGGAAAGTATTGTGTAAACATGTTTGATTGAATTTCCTGTCCTGGTGATGATTGTTGACTTTTCAGTCATGGCTCACAATATAAGATTATAAGTCAGTGTTATTATGGGAGTTAACTGGTGAGTTGATGATGAAGGATGAAGTCATGCTCTTTGTCATAAACCCAGATCTAAGCAGCATTTAACAGGCATCAAGTATTTTTGGATGAACAAGTCTGAGAGAAAGAGGGGAAGGAAAAAGGGAAGAAAAGAATAAATGCATATGATTCCTGAAAAGATTTTACTGCACAACAACCATATTCATCTTAAAAGTGTGATTTCCTCCTTTAATGGAAATAGTCTAATGAAAATATCTAAAACTTGCTCCTCCACATCGCAGAGACACAAGCTGACAGACAAGTGAAAAACGCTGCAGGACATTAGCAGCCACACAACAGCGTCGCCCTCATCCTCTCTGATTATCCGCCGTCTACGGCCCTGACGAGCAGCAGCGAGCCACCGGGCCACAGATTTCACGTTCTGATCTCTGAGGCTTTTTCACTGCGGCATCAGCTCCTGTTCAGCTGAGGACTCAAACAGCTGCATATCAAATTCTGTGGGGTCATCAAGCAGATGCAAAACAAGCTTTTGAGGACATTTTAGCACGGTGACGTTCTGTTCTGATGTTTCTGTGGGCTCGAAACTTTTCCCTCATCTCTGCAAGGTCACTGTGATAAGTGTCACACAGTCAGTGCAGGGACAAAGGACAGAATGTACAATTCAGTGTGGGTCAATAAATACGACGGACATTTGAATAAACTTACAGTTTGACTTTATGTGATATGTAGTAAAGGAGGTTACTATGTGACTAATGCGTCACATGCAAATCAAATGTGCTTATGACCTCGCAAACAAACTGAAACTGTTCAAAGACTTCAAACAGGCAAATATTTGATTTACAGGGAATAGTGGGAGTGAAAACTGCTCCCTGACAAATGAACATGTGGAGCTTTGCATCAGGCTGGAGTCGTACGTGAGAACATGGAGGACGGGCCGTGTCATCGCTGCGGCTGGGTGTGACCACGTCCAAAATCATTTCAATCAAGAATTGAAACTATTTACAAATTGCAGCTCAGATGGTGTAAACGTGATTATGACAATGTATTTGAGTTTTATTCAGACAGACTGCAGTGAAATTGATGTTAACTTGAGTTAACAAGAGTTTTATAATTAGTGTAATGACAAGATATATCAAAGTCAACAGGAGCTATATGTCCTACTTAAAGGAGATGGATATGAATTTTCCTTCATTATAGTTGTTATGTGTCGAAGCTGCCGTCGTGTGTGAAGGAACAAACCTTTCAGAGCCACATTTCACAGTTTGACAAGAAATAGATTTTTGATATTTTGACGTATTACTTGACATGGAAAACAATTCAGTTAATGCTACAGAGAGTTTGAAGTCAACTAAGAAGGTGAAACACTTGATATCGACAGTTCTCAGAGAAGCTTTGAGATTTCAACAGGCTACATACCTTGGTTGGGCTCGTCCATAGAGAAAGCCTTGTTCTCCATGAACATGTTCTGGGAGCTCTGTTCCTTCAGTATCGTCTCGTAGCCGACTCCTCGGGTCGGGTACAGATCTTCCTCGAAACCTTGCTGGATGTCATCATCATTGGCCAGACAGCAGATTTCAGGCATGGTGAAGAGGATGAGGAACACCCACGCGTTCGCCACCAAGGCGATGGCCAAGGTGGGGTCATCCCACGTGGGGCCCCCTCTCTCCTCATTTCCATAGACGTACATGACGATCCAAGCCACCCAAACACCCACGGACAACAGGCTGGTCAGAAGGATGCAGACGGCTTCCTTCCTCCACTGCTTGTGTTTCCCCGCCATGATGGCCAGACTGGCCACCACCACAGCCAGGATCAGGGTCATCACGTAGATCAGCGCCATGACGAAGTCCTCGTTGGCGATGTTGCAAGGCGTTGCCGTGGCTCTGCCGATTTCGGCTGTGGCGTTGAGCGGCCCCTGTGGGTGGCGCACCACCGTGATGATCAGCCACTCTGTGTTGATGATCACCTCCACCAGCCACAGCCCCAAAGCCCCCAGACATAAGACCCAAGCCCGGGGGCTCTGTTTCCACCTGGCCAGGATGTTCAGCCTCACACACTGCATCAGGAGGCAGGCGAAGCAGCCAGCAAACAGCACCCCGAACAGGAACCTCCGCGAGGCGCAGGTGGCGAAGTCCTTTTCCACGATGAAGGCGAAGGTCAGGCAGAAGAGGCCGATGGTGCCGACCAGGAAGCAGGCGTGCACGGCCACCGAGCTCTTACGGTTCTTGTCTCGTGTGAAGGGCACGCTGGCCAGCAGCGAGATGAAAAGCACAATGGTGAAGACGATGCCGGTCGCCGCGAAGGTCTCCAGCACGATGCCCCACTTGACACTGATATCACAGAGGTTGTGATAGAGTGAGTCCACGTTAGGGCCGCAACCCTCAGCGGTACTGTTGGAACCCATGGCGTCTCGGAGCGAGTTCAGTTTGGATGAGCTGTCCTGGGATCCTGCTCTGTTCAGACAGAAAAACAGGGAGAGTCTGAGACCAGTTGGATGTGGACAGATCCTCACAAAGACTCACATAAAGTACGTCATCAAGGCTCGAACTGGATACTGAAGTCTACACCCGATTAAGCAAATATTACAGTTGCATGAGTCAGTATAGACACAGCAACACGCAGGACTCTAAACAAAACCTTTGTAATGACGTTTACATGGAAAATTATTGTCATTCACAGTCGGAAAGAATCAGAAAGCTCCATCCAAAACTTCAGCAGCCACCAAAATATCTGAGGAATGTCAAACTCTCGAGTTTTTCCCAACTCTGACGTTAATCATTAAAGGAATCTGTCGACAAATATTGTTTCTGTACATTGAGATTACACCTGAATCAATGAGGTGAAAGTGCATTGAACCTAAGTTTTTAACAATGTAAATAAAACACATCAAATTTGTCAGCTTTGTGAATGAACCTCTCCAACTGTCCTGGTCTTGTCTTCCCGCCGTGTCTGGCTGTTGTTTTTGTCCCCGTCAGATCTCATTACACTGAACCAAGGACGGTCTCTGAGCTCAATCGATAGAAGTGTGGTGGCAGGTCTTTCGAACTTCTGTGACTCAATCACGACAAGGATCGTTCTGGGACAAAGAAATCAACCTTCTCTTTTTCTCCTTGTGCCCTGATTCTCTTTCTCTGTCTAGATTAGACGTTGTGAGTTCTGTCCATTAATCAATTTTAGTCTTAAAGGTGTCGCCGTATTCGAACACTCAAAGGAGGAAGACACAAGAAGTCACAATGCAGATTTTCATTCCAGTATAAAACAAACAAAAACCAGAAGATTCCCAGCTGGACGTCAAACTGAGCGTTTTTTTATTCTGATGTTGTGCAGAGATAAATCATTGACATGGAAAGTGAAACGTCTGGTTGCTTCTGATCCCAAGAATCAAAAGCTAAAATCTTCTTGACCTTGAAAGCAGCTATAAATGATCTCACCACAGGTCAATTTGAGAGCTATTCTGGGACTTTCAGTCATATCATGATCTTTATCAGCAGGAGTAGATGAGAGCTGATCTCCATCTGTTGATAAAGATCAGCTGATGTGATTGAAAGCTCCAGGACAGATACTAAACAGACCTTGTGGTGAGATTAGTTTTTCTCAACAGCGGCTTCAATGTTTTAGACGAAAAAACACCAGGTGCTCCCAGGTGGTATTTACTATAGTTGACTATAACTATAACTGAACTAGTTTCAGAATCACTTCCTAAATTAATACATGCATCCAGTTTGGAAGTTTGGAAGAACTGAGGCATCAATGATCTGGATGAGCCGCCACTGACTTTACTGTCTTTATCAATAAATGCAATTGATGCCATTTGATCCGTTTAGCACAGTTTCAGTAGCTACTTTACAAAACACACAGTTACAGGAGCCTGCGCATCTGCAGACTGCAGCTGGAGATGATGCTTTTATTTTGAAAATCTAATTCAGTAAACTGCAGTCATGATGCAAATTATGCTACAATTCCTCATTATTATTGACACTTTATAGACTGATTGAAGTATTTTAAGCATCTGAACCATTAAAACTATAAAAGTGATATAAATAATCATCATACAAGTGTTGAACATTAAGAAAATAAGAGTCTTTGTTTTGAGACATTTCCTCTGCTGCTCTAAAACCGACACAAATAGAACAAGGCTCAGTAGCTTTGCATTGAAACGAACCTCATCAAACTAACGTTAACATATTGAAGTGAATGCACAGAGAAGCAGATGAAACAGAGACAATCTCAGCTGAGATGTTGAACCGACCTGGATGTTTCCTGCAGGTTGTTGCAGATCTGACGGTCAATAATCCTCCAGAGGAAAGAGGAGAAACCACGAAGAAAGAAGTTTCTCTTCTGGCTTCAAATCTGCTTCAAAACCTCATCAGACTGATTCAGAACAGTTCAGGTTCAATGTCTGAATAAAAGTTTAAGAATCCACTCAGAGCTGTTCTCTCTCTCTCCCTCTCTCCCTCTCTCTCTCTCTCTGACTCTCTCTCTCTCTCTCTCTCTCTCTCTCTGTCTCTCTCTCTCTCTCTCTCTCTCTCTCTCTGACTCTCTCTCTCTGTGTCTCTCTCTCTCTCTCTCTCTCTCTCTCTCTCTGACTCTCTCTCTCTCTCTGACTCTCTCTCTCTGTCTCTCTCTCTCTCTCTCTCTCTCTCTCTCTCTGACTCTCTCTCTCTGTCTCTCTCTCTCTCTCTCTGTCTCTCTCTCTCTCTCTCTCTGTCTCTCTCTCTGTCCTGATCACTGGACAGTTTGACTGGATTTTTATTTTTTATTTGTATTTTCATGATAAACAACTGAAACATGTGAGTATAAAGTAAACTTGATGTGTTGCGACCTCTGGTGGTGAGAAGAGTTCAGTCCAGCAGCAGTTTAGTGAGATTCAGTCACATGAAGGTGGCAGCAAAGTACAGAAATACTCAAAGTACATTTATATATATATATTTACTCCACTACTTTTGTCTGACAGCTTTAGTTACTAGTTACTTTGCAGATTACAATTTTTCATACTCTTCCTGTAATAGATCAATATTGATATAATATATATTTTATTGATATTTATGATTTCCACTTCTTTTCAGGTTTCTTGGGTTCAACACGCCTTTTTTTCCGGAGGTGTTGATTAAGACTCATGTCTCAGTTTTTCCAGGCCTCTCTGCAAAGTCTGTGCACCCTCGGATCCAGTGAGATTTAAAAAGGGATCCCACTGAAAATCAGGACCACAACAATTTCTTTGATCTCCGTTTTCTCTGATTTTCTTATAAGAGGAATAATCATCCTTGGTGCTTTTGTAAAGTCTCTGGTTCATGAAATAAACAAAACAGGGTCACGACCATCAGAGGATCTGCTGACATCGGGCTTCAGGTTCTGACAAATGAAGATTCAGTTGCGTTTGAGGTGTTGGTCAATGATTAAAGGAGCAGTCCGCCCAGCGAAGCTCCTCCTGCTCTTTACATGTTCCTCCAGTTTACTTTCACTCACACTTGTTGCTCAAGAGCTGATTTTTCCTGCTTCATTTCCCTCAGCGAGGCCTCGGACTCGTCTCCACAGAGCGGACGGCTTCATGTTTGGACTTTGATTCTCTCTCCTCAGATCCTCCATCTGGCTCTCACTGATGGGAACTCAAGCTTTTTGCTCTTCAGTCTTGGTAATTAAGTCCTCCACCTGGACAGTGAACCCAACGCTGCGCCTGAATTTCTCCATCTGGCTCCTTCACTGTTTCCAGATAAATAAATCAGCTCCGTTTTCAGCATCTGTGGTCGGAGTCCGACCTCCACCGTCACCTCCACGTCTCATTCCTGAGCTCATTACACATTATGTCATCTGTGGAGGTCTTTAAGGCAGTTTTCATATTGACTGATTCAATGTCTCCTTGAACCCAAACCCCAGAGAGACATTAAAGGAGCGATCTCCTTCACTCTGTGAGTCTGCACAGCCGATGTCTGAGAACCAGAGTCTGACAGTCTAACACTGATGGATTTACGTCCTCTGTCCGACACCTGGCTGCAAATTTAAAGATGCACATTGATGCTGTTTTCTAAAAACTGTCTCACTCACCTGATGTATTCATATCTTTATCTGATTGTACATTTTGAAATAAACGGCACCCATTCTGTGTTAAACATTTTATTTCTCTAACTCTGCTCAGTGCTCACAGATGGGATCGTTCTGCGTTACATTTATAAAGAAAACACAGAAATAATGTAAACGATGCACGTGGCGACACTTTGACAACAGGTCAACATGCAGGAGAACAGGACTGTGAACGTTTCTCATATCCAACACCAGTCAAACACACTGTACAGCCAAAGTGACGGCAACGAATTCATGTCAGGTTGTTCAATAAAAGTCAAGTTAGTACAGAAACACATTTTGAAGAACCTCCCCAGCTGGTGTGTTCAAGGACACTCCAACATCATAGAAAATATCAAATTCAAAATATCACACATGTTCAAACAAACAAGAATTTGAAATCTCTGCAGCGTCTTTTCAAAAAATAAGAATAATCCTAAAACGTCCAGTGGCCAGTGTTAAGGTAAAGCAAAGATCGTCTTCATCGTTAAAAGAAACCAACTGGAGATTCGAACCTCTGTCCTCAACGTCATAAGACGACGCAGACACTGTATGAATCACGCTTCCCCGAGGAATTGGACTGAATTGCTGCTTAATGGTGTTCAGTTTGACCTCTGACCTCTGATTTATTGGCTAACGGTCAACGATCTAGACGACGGATGCTCAGGTGGATTTATGGTCTGTTTCAGTCGGCTGTCTGCAGTTTGAGCAGTTCAACACTCGATTTCTCACATTAATGTCAAAAGATAAAAATGTACTGAGCTCATTTTATTATCTGCAAAACAGACAAACCTTATTGTTAGATCTTACCAGCAGCTGAGGCGAGATCTTATCTGAATAAACGTTATTGAAATTACGGACAGAATCGATCGTGGTTGAACGTGTGAGCGGAGAAGTCGTACTTTTAGCAGAAAGACAGGTTAAAATATGTAAAGTGAGTTAACACCATGTAGATTAACAGAAACAAACAGTTTGTGTCAAACTGTTTCCTGTTGTGCTGCTGACTGGAAACACATGTTGTTTTAAACAAGCAATGTTCTCGTGTTCAGACATTATTCACATTAAATATCATGAAATATGCACATTCGAGCCAACGACTGATGCTTTTGCTTTTCTGGCACGGACAGTTTCCACGATATGTTTTGAGGACTGTCCATGAAGTATGTGCTTCCTGTCTTTAGATGGTTGCATCTGATAGGACGCACTTGTCTCTTTGTCTCTTCATTCGATGTGGTCAACACCTGGCGAGCAGCAGACAGGGCTGAATGGGAGCAGAGCTGGGACTGAACCAGGTGTTTGAACAGGCACAAAGGACAGGTGGCCGGGGGACGGGGGACGGGGGACGTGTGCCTGCTCTTTAATGTCCTCACCCCTCTCCTCCACAGCTCCGTTAAACTTTAATGAAAGCCTGCTCTGCCTTCTTAGCGTTGCATTACTGTTGATCCAGTCATCTACTGAACCCCCGCTGTCTCGACAGCGTCAGGTCGCTGCTGTTACGCCCCCTCGCTCACCCCCCTCCGTTACTGTCAGGCAGCAGGAGACATCTTCAAAGAAACGCTTCGTGTCTACATCTGCGGACGACTCTCAGAACTCAGCGTGGGACGACGGCAGGCGGACACGGGGACACAGGGGGACTAACACTGCGTCCCTCACTGTTACAGTAAACACACGGAGGCCGTGGGAGGACGAGAGCAGGCCGGTGGTGAGCATCAGGGTGGTCAGAGGAGCAAGTGGAAGAAGGAGCTACACTCAGGAGATGTATATGTGAACTGTACTTGAGACTGCATTAAAACATGTTTGTGATGATGCAGAGAGATTTAGTCGGGAAGCTTTGAAGCTCTTTGTACTGACTCTCATCGCTGCATTCATGTGACTTGGGGGCAGAAGCACTAGAAAACAGCCACGACGCTTTATCGTCTTATAAAGTTATACTGAACATGTTAACAAAGAGTTCTTTCATTTGACGTTTGTGTCTATTTGATTAATCTAAACTCTGGGAGTGAAATGTTTCTGTATAATCAGATAATACTTGTGTTTCTGCTGCGTCAAAGCAAAGTGAAGCTACATGTGTGACTCTGATCCACGAAGGTTATAAAGCTGCTATTTAAAGCACAGGTTAGAGACAAACCATCACAGCCAGGTGCAAATAAAACACGGACCAATCCAATTTTTTACAGCTGTTCCCTCCTCGACGTGAACTCCACAGGAAGTGAAACTGATGCTGTGTTTTCCTGTTAGATAGTTGTGATTAGTTTAAATGTGGCGGCACCGTGTTATTAAAAAATCAGGAGTTAATGTCGAGGCATTTATCAGATTACTCTTCAATATCTATAAAAGGTGACGAGCTGTTTGACAGTAAATTAGTTCTGCACGAAAAATCAAAGTCACAGCTCAGCTCACTTTTTCCCAATGGCACTAACGAAATATATAAACTGTACATATCGACAACAGCTCATTCAAAAATTAAAATCATCCATGCAAATTCACTGTTAGAAATTTAAGTGCAGATATTTTTCACAACACTGATGCAACAAGCGAAAGAGCAAATGTTTCATCAAACTGTGATGATACATGAAAAACACTGTTGTAGGAAATGGAAATGTACCAGCTGACGTGTGTGTGCAAGTGTTCGTACATGCATGAGAGTGTGTACGTTCGCGTGTGTGTGTGTGTGTGTGTGCGCGCAGACCATCAGGCTAATCGCGGGTTTGTTTGGCCAGAGCCGAGGCCGTGTTGGTGGAGGGGCTGTTTGAAGAGCAGGGTCTTCACTCCTGCAGCTCCAACAGCAAGCTTTCATTTAAGGCTCCATCGAGTTGCACTTCATGAAAAATAAACACTCGCCGCAGCAGCTGTGGGGTTTTTGTGCCCGGGACAGACAGAGTGCGGTTCCTTTGCTCGACGGGCCGTGCTCAGCTGGGAGAATTCTGCATCTTTACACAGAAACAGCAGAGTTCACATTGAAACTCTCAGTTCTCCCTTTTTGCTGCTTCCAGACTGAACATCACAGTAAGGCCATTCAAATAGATCGAAGCAACGTGAATGCCAGGAAGGATTCAAATGATTCTTTTCCTTCTGTCTTCCAACCATAGATCTGACTAATCACAGAGGAAACAAACTTCTTCTTTTCTCATTACAATATAAAAATATTTTGTCACATTATTACCATGTATGGAAAAGAAAAAAATACCGAAAACCTGCTTTTATTTTGTCAAATTCTTCTGAAGAAAAATAAATATGCCGTAATCTTATTTGATTAACATGGAAAAGCTGTTACTGTGAGTTCATGTTCGGCCCTCTGAGAGCGGCCCGGCTGACTGGCAGCTGTCCACGGTCGCAGCAGGAACGCAGAGTCCCTGGGGTCGGACGAGCTCAGGGACCGTGGGACGATGGGTGTTTTGGATTAGGAGGCGGGGGGCACCGGGTCACGAGGGCTTTCTGCAAGGCGACAAGGGGGTGGAGTCCCGCTGCGAGCGCTTCTGGTTCCCACTGTACAGAGAGGAGATGGAGGCGTTGGTGGGGGCCTGGTGTTGCGGCAGGGCGCGGCGAGGATGCAGCGGACCCCCCCACAGCAGCACGACGTCCCGCACGGCGCCGCGGAACGGCTTACTGACGAAGCAGTAGAGGAAGAAGTTCACGGCCGTGTTGAGCATGGCCAGCATGTTGGACAGGTCGTAGGCCAGGTGGACGCGCCAGTCTCGGTGGACCGAGGACACGTACAGGTGGTAGATGACCACGACCGTCCTGGGAGCCCACAGCACCGAGAACACCGAGGTAATGGCCAGCAGCATGGCTGTGGTTTTCCCAAGCCGCCGAGGAGGGGCCGACTTGGGCCCACGCTCCTCCTGAGAACACTGCTGCCGCTGCCGCACCCTCAGCGTGCGGATGATCAAAGAGTTCAGCACTAAGAAGATGCTGCAGGGCAGGAAGTAGATGATAGTCACATGAGTCCAGATGAGGACGGTGTCCAGCGCCGTGGGCGGGTGGCTGTTCCTCCACATGTCCGACCACCAGAAGAAGGGCACGCCCGACGCCAGCGATAACGCCAGGACCACCGCGATGATCTTCCTGGTCCGGGCCGGGTAGCTGATCTGGCGGTGGAGGAGGGGGTGGCACAGCGCCACGTAGCGGTCCACGGTGAGGGGCACGGTGGACCAGATGGCGGCGTGGTTGGCGGCGAACTCGGCAGCGCTGACGGAGTGAAGCAGGAGCGTGGGGACCTCACGGTGAAAAACCGCCGTCTCCAGCAGGAAGCCGACGAAGATGATGAAGAGCTGGGAGAGAATGTCTGAGCCCGTCACTGCCAGGAGGTAGTAGTACAGAGCTTTCTTAGTGCGGGACGCCAGTCTGGACAGAGCCACTGCGGTCAGGATGTTCACTGATGGACACAGAGAGAGACACAGAGAAATGAAAGGAAGAGGACAATTAGATCTTATTATCTGCTCTTTATATTTAAATGCATGAAAAAGTCTGACTACAGAAGGTTTTTTTCAGGTTGATTGGACATTTTTTCCTGTAATATCTGCAAATAAAGTTTTTTTGTCCATTTGAACTTGTTTGTGTCTCTTTTTTTTATCTAGTTAACTTTGAGCCATTGGCGCGTCAGAGATTAGCAAAGTCAAAGTTTATCTCTATATAGAAGAATCTGCAAATTTTATGAGCTGTTTTCATGGATGTTATAAATTTCCATTGCATAATTATTTTATCGGATAAACAAACCATAAAAAGTCAGATTGTCTTGGCTGTGGTCGGCAGAGGTGAAGTAATCCCATCCTTTAATGACTGTTTGTGCATTTGTGGAAAAAAAGCAGCTTAAGTTACAAACCATTGATTTCATTTATTAGACACTTTCATCTGCAACCGTTTTTTCAACAGCAGCATATTTTCTCTGCAGCCATTTGGACGACCGCTCTAAAGACCCCATCATGCATTCAGCTGTCGACTGGGCTTCAGATTTATTTCCCTTTGGGGGTAATTATGTGACGTATCTGGATGCTCTGGTGACACGTCCGCTTGTTTTGAACTCTATCTAAATCTCTGCTGGATCAATACCAAACGACCGCCATCGACCCGTAGACGAAGCCCAGCGATGAGGACGACCCCGAGGTGAACTGTCCATCAAAGTGACGGCTGGCTGACGGATCGATGGATGGATGAAAACTCACAAACTGATTATCAGACGATGAGATTATTGTAACCTGTGAAAGGAGCATCAGTGTTTGTAAAACCTCACGGGTCCATTAAAGCTCTGTGATGCACCTCGAACTCACTGGTGCATCGATTTCTTCTGTCCACTTCTGTTATAAATGGATTTCAATGCAGTGATTCAAGCAGTGCTCAGTGCAAAGGCAACTAATAAAATCACGTCGTGCATCAGTTAATATTCTGTCAACGCCCGTTGACCTACATCACTAATTAATATGTTTTACTCAAGTACAGGATAACTTTTCTGATTGTTGTTGAGTTTTTATTGAGCTTCACAAATTCACTTCGCCTCCATGTTACAGCGACGGAGGCAGGAATCTGTGAAGTCTCAAAACCTTGGCACATTAAACCCAAACTAACCTGAAGGACAGGAACCACTCGGCATGACAGGTACCACTTCCTTTCCTTCCTACCTGGGACGCCCACGCAGAGCAGGACGCTGTAGTAGATGACAGGGACGAAGCCCAGGACACATTTGGACCTCTGCAGCTCCTCAGGTTTCAGGCCCAGCTCCCGGCGGCCGGACGCTGTCACATTGGACCAGTCGATCATGACCGTGGCGCTTGTCCTGGAAAATAAGGTTGAGAGAAGTCCGAGTCAGTGTTTGAACTTAGAAAGCAAAGCAACTGATGGACTTCAAGTAATAGTCAGCTGATATTCTATGTTTGTCTCATTCTCAATGTGATTATTTTCAATATCAATCGATTCATCTTTTGATCTATAAAATAATATAAACAACATAAAATATCCTACGTAATAAAACCAAGATGACGTCATCGAACATCTCGTTTCTTATTCGACTGCTTTCTGTTGCTTGCATGTTACTATGGCCGAGCTTTTCAGAGACAAACTGTGGAAACAAAAAGTCATTGAAGCCACCGAGTTTGGACTCAGTCAATTAAGCTGCAGGTCCACAACAACAGATGGGCCGACAGCGACCCCCCGTCACCCTCCACCCGCCCCTCACTCATTATCGTCCCGTCTCCCTGTCTCACCTTTTCACCTGGGAGCCACTCATCCTGTTTTTCTCCGTCTGTCTCTCCTCTGTCTGCTCTCCTGATTTACTTCACTCATCCATGAAGCCGTATTTGGACTGTGTTATCTCTGACCGACCATTTATAGATGCTTAACCAACATAAACATCATCATCGAGCCGCTCGGTGGAACCAGCCTCATGATGCCAATCTTGAGGCCGATCTCTAACAGTCGGTCATATTTTGTTACAGCGGTTGTCGAGGCTATTAAAGTGCCAAAACCTGCATGTGCATCATCTGACTGGCACATTTTATGGCCTGTAGCAGGAATGTGATCATAAAACTGGATGGTATCAAATACATCTCGACTGCTTTAATTCACCTTATCAATGAGCAGAAACGCATTATCGGTCTCAACGGTGTAATTCAGTTCACAGCTGTGTAAACAGGGAAGAGGTCAGAATGACAGAAACTGACTCATGTCTTCCTTCAAACACGGCCGGAGTTGGATTTTCATTCAAAAGGATGTTGAATTCAGACATTCGTTTTGTGAATGATGGGAAGTTAAGTGAGACCAGGAAGGATGATGATGGAGTTGGCAGACGCAGTCGGAGATTTGTCACTGGAAACTTCCCACAACTTCTAAAATTGGCTCCTTGGGTGAGACGACACGAGTCAAAGACGCCGGAAGGTCTTTGCCTGTTCTGCTACCTGAAGTGTCGCGTCTTCAGTCTCACTCTTTAAAACCAAGTCGCAGGATCATGTTATGTGATCGACAGCTACTGATTTGAACTCGTAGCTCATTATTTGCCAACTGTTGTGTTCGAGGTCGAGAATGAAGTTCAGCTCGAACATTAAGAATTAGCTGGACGAATGCCTTCATGCAGGCATTAACATTTGTGGAACTTGAGGTCGGGACAGAACATCACTCATAGCTGTCGTGTCTCAGGATTAATCCTCACTCTACGTGCTCCCGGCGTTTTGGCTCAAACACTTAAAGCCATAAACTAAATGACACGTCCTGAGACTCTGGCAGAAATGTGAACTCACTATGATGCAGTGTGATTTGATTACACATTGTTTTTTTACTGAAATACATTTTAGTTTATCAATAAAAGCTTCTCATATTTCACTCTCCGTTATGTAACAACGTCCCACGTGCAGAGATAGGATGTCCTGCTCAGTATTAATAGGCCTTCGACTCCCACAGGAGGTGAAGAGCAGATATACGTTCATCTGTGCAGAGTCTGACCTCAGAGCAGGACACACGTCTTTTCCTCAGCGCTGTGTTTATGAAGAAGTGCTGCACCGTTAAAATCACATGTAATAGAGATAGATTTGTCCCAAACTGGGAAATTCCTTTTCTTTTCTTTTGTAATATGTTACATACGTAATGACGTCTTCAAATAGCTTGTTTTGTCTCTTGAAAGCAGAAAACCAGCAAATATTCACGTTTAAGAAGCTGGAGTTAATGATTTTTTTGGCACAAAAATGACTTCAATAATTAATCGATTATCAAAATTGATCTCAGTTTGTTTTATTTTCTTGCACATTTTTAACACATTATTATCTGCTCCGAGCATCAGTGCACCAACTAAATAAGCTGAGCTGCAAAGATAAAATGGGAAATCAATATAAAAGCAGATTAAAAACAGGTTGAAACAGCTCCTGCAGATCTGCAGCGGCGACGTCGCTGACACCTGATCTGTATCCTCACGAGCTTCAGCAGTGAGAAAGATGATCGCTATGAATGAGAGAGCCAGAAACACACGGCACAAAGTAACGACACTGACCAATCAATATCTCTGCACCTGCTTGTTTTACTCCGGCCGAGCTCCTCTTCAATCCTGAAAGCAGCGAAAGAGCCTGTCTCCTTCGTCTTCATCACAGACTTCCTGTCGGCCGCGCTCGGTCCCTCGGGGGCCACAGATTCTTGGTGGGAATGGAGCTGTTCTCACTTCAGACGTGTTTTATTAAATCCCTTCTCAGCCTGTTACTGTCGTCTTACATGAGGGAAACGAGGTCGAGCCTCCTGAAAGATCATCGACTTTAACAGGACCGAGCGAGTCGGCAGCGAAGATCAGAGGCCGAGACATGTTTGTGATGAAGACTCTGTTTTTGATCCCAGGGCGAAGGTGCAGCTGGAGGCTGCAGGATGCGGCTCTGCGGGGGGTTCAGTGCCCAGGAAGCTGAACTGATCCACTGGCTCCTCTTAATTATTCATGGAGAGACAATGCACCTGAAACAACAGGGCCAGAAACGGGGAGCTGCCACAGGACGGGACGGCGAACATGTCTCTGCTTCACGTGTCGGGAGCATTTCATAAGGAAGCGAGAGCTGCTTCAGGTTTTATCTTGGAAGCTGGTGAACAGAATCTGGATGTATCTTGTTTTGCCCAGATGGAAAATCGATGGCAACACTAGAATCCGGCTCCAAATAAATGTGCTGTTCATTCATGAGGCCGAGATCCTGACGCGTGGTCGGTGTCGTTAGTGAGACAGAATCCAGGCACCAGAAAATACAAACTAATATGATGACAACTGTCTCGTCCTCGGATGATTTAGGAGGTGAAATAACAAGAAAACAAGTCATGTACATTCTGTAAATAATAAGTGTTGAAGACAACGTCCAGACTCACTCGCTGCTTCCTGAAATAACTTTTATAATAAGACTGAAGTCAATGATGTAAAACAGCTCTGATTGCACAAGAAACAGGAACATTTCATCCTTTTACAACAGACATGTGCATAAACAGTGAATGCAGAGAGTTTTCTTTGGCTTTGTTTGTCCTTGTATGGTCAGTCTCACCATCTGCACACTCACCTTCACATCCAGTTTTTTAATTCCCGCCCTGTTGTTGAGTCCCCGACATCGGTGCTGGACACCCGCTGAGGAGACGTGGAGGAGGACGGAGAAGAAGAGAAAGTGGAGTCCAGGCAGCCGGTACATCACTGCAACGAGTGAGCCGAGGAAGAGGAGAGACATGAGGCAGAGGGGAGTGAAAATGAGGGGAGGGGGAGGGAGGGGGAGAGAGAGAGGGAGCGAGAGAGAGGGAGGGATTGATCTGTGGATGGAAAGAGGTGAATGAGGGAGGAAATAGATCAAAAGAATGAGACAAGGAAAAGAGTGCAGAGAGAAAAACTGATGGAAAACTGCATGAGTCTGATTAAAGTGGAAACATGTCGGAGGTTGTGTTCTACTGGAAAAGAGACAAAATAAATATGCAAAATATGTCAGAACGCAGATTAACGCTGTGTCCAAATCTCCTGCCGTGTACAAACTGTACATAGACAGTACATACTCATTATCATCGTGTTGCCCAAAGCACAGCTGAGGCTCATGGGAACGTCAGGAGTTTTGCAGATATTTGGTCATAAAGTTCTGGATCGTTAAAATTCCGACCTGATGATGGTGATTGATGAACAAAGGTCGACAAAGTTAGAGTACAAAAACAAACATCAACCTCATGGTGGCGCTAGAGGAAAAGCGAGGGGATCACCAAAGTCATTAGGATTCATCATCTGGGAACCATGAATGTCTGCACTAAATTTACCGCCAATCCATCAGTTAGATGTTGAGATGTTGACCTGCTGCAGGTGGATGAAAAGTCCGAAGATCATTAGTTTGCAACCTCGAGGGAAACATGTCTGTGTCTGCTCGTCAGTCTGGACACGTGAGGTGGACACGAAGTTCCGCAGTTTGAAGCATGTCTTGGAAATAAAAAGCAAAACTAATTCTTCAAGTTTGATTTGCAGCAGCTTTAGTTACAGTTTTATTAAAATTCTGTGGCACACAACTTGTAGCATTTCTTGTTTTCATCCAATATCTTTAACATCTGATGCAAAAACACAATCAAGACAAAGAAATAATAAAATCCTTCGACAACAATCAACACGTTATAGACGAACACAGCACAGAGTGTGAAGGATGGAAATGAGCAGGTTGTCAGTGTTTGTACCAACTGAGCTTCACTCAGGTCTCAGAGGAATCAACATCTAATTAAGACTTAACCTTAATAGAAACAAGACTTTTTGTCCCCAAGAAGACGTGTCACACACACACACACACACACACACACCCTGCAGCAGCAGCAGCTTCCTAATTTCATGTCTGTATTCTTAACAGCGGCTGAAACTAACACAATTAGAGAGACTGACTGAGCTCCGTGGATCTGGGAGCTGAGCTGTTGTTTTGCACAAGATCAATGTGTCCTTGATTTAACTAAACCCTTGGAGAAAGCACGACTCATGGCTGCAAACTGTTGACGGTAGCAAAGCTCCAAAGCAAACAGCGCATTAAAGGAGCAGATCTGAGGAACTAATTCCTCCATCAGTTCCGTCTGTTGACAAACCGTCTGTGAACCTGAGGCCTGCGTGAGCTCCGTTTGGCTTCCTTCGCTCTGCAGCTGCACATGATTTGACGTGTTTATTTGCCGCGCAGCGTTGTCGCTCTGACTCCGCGCTGCAGCAGGGGTCACTCGAGCCAATAACGAAGCTCCGCAGCCACCGATCACAGACGTGACTCATTATTTACAGACCTGCTGGACTGGAGGCAGATGAATAGTGGTGGGAATAAATGAGGATCAAGCTGGATTCGAGGGTTCAGCTCAATGTGTTTCCTGCTTTATGAGTGTGATGCAGCGGTTGATATTCATCACCACCGTCAACAGAAATCAGATCTTCCTTTTATGGACATGGAGAAAACAGAGCGTGTCTCCGAGGCTGTACCTTCAGTTTCCTGCAGCACGAGAACGATCCTGCTCCTTCATGTCCTGCTGCTGACGACCGACTGTTGCAGACCTGTCAGCTCTGCAGATCACGTCCCGTCTGCGGCCGTCGAATGCAGATGTTGCAGGTTCCTCATTTGAATGTGAGTCAGCAGGAAACATTGAAAACTGAGTCAGACAATGAATTTTCAGCCAACTCACAGAATTGATTTTGTTAGTCAGTGTTAGCGAGGTGCAGCTAATAAATCCTGCCAGAAACACGCACGGTGAAGTCAGCCGGGAAAATCGAGAGCCGCTCAATAACAATGAAAGACCTGCTTTTCTCTTTAAAGTCCAGGATCCATTGTTTCAAAAATGACTTTGAATTTTGTCTGAATCTGCAAAAGGCACATGTGGTGCTGCAGGTGATGCAACAGGTAGGACGGGTGCCAGAGTTTTGAGAGCAATTAAATATCCTAAGACTCGCGAGGTAAAGCTAATAAACTTATAATGTAACTAACAAACTCCCTGAATCTTGTCTCTGCTGTGGTTCGTTCACTGGCTGCGGGGATGCACAGGTGTGCTCAGGACGCACAGCATCTTGGTCATAGTCACATTTCTGACGACATCAGGTTTGACATTTTAAAGCAGAAAGGTCAGAGAAACACGGCTCCTCATTAACTCCACGGCTGATCACAGAGTTGTGGATTTACACCTGGAGCTTGTGTTCAAATATGTAACGATCGTCTCTGCAGAGGGGGAATAACTCACGGAGCCAATTTCACGCCTGCAGAATCTATCGGCAGCTCAGATTCATGTCGGCTTCGACCTGCTCGTCCCTCAGAAACGACTACGAGCGAGAAACGGATGTTGCTCTGCGGCCGAGGTGATGTCGGAGGGAGGGAGACAGAGAAGGGAAGAGCTAATGGAGCCGCTGCAGAGATAAACGGATGCTGAGGCCGAGCCGAGCGGGTCACCTCAGTCTGGACGTCTGCCATAACCTCGGCTCCTCAAACTGTCGCTCTGTGCAGCTCTCAGCCAATCAGAGTCTCAGCGGCTGTAACGTGAGCAGCTCTGCAGACAAACACTGTCACTTCATCTCTCGTCATGACTTCACGCTCTGTCTGTGATGCACAATCTCTATTTTTGACTTTACTTACTGATGCTCTTTGTTTTGAAAGTAAAAAATCTGCACAGCGTCAGAGATGCAGCACAGATTCTCTCTGTAATCTTCAGTTCAAGCTTTGAGTTGTGCTGCTTCTGATGCATATGACAAGAAACTCAACTTGAAATTAAATGCACAGAATCAATGTCGAGCCTCACCTGCAGGACTGTCTGCTCACAGTAACTGCAGCACCTCGGTGTCCTGACACAAAATATATCACAGTTATCTTATTAGCTGATGATCACATTTCTTCATTATTTTTTCAAAACATACCAAAGCGGTGAGTCTATCTGGCACCGCTTCTACGTTATTCACTCAATTAAGACCTGACTTTGACTTTATTTAGTAAAACAAACAAGCACAAACGGTTACGTAATGAGCTCAGCTGGTGAACTGGGCTGCAGCTGGATGAAGGCAGGAACCAGCAGAATCAACAGGAGGCTTCAGCTCCATTTAAACAAAGATGCAAAATGGAAATCTGCTATGATGAAACACTTACTTTGTGAATTTGAGCTCTCTGCCTGTTTTACGCATGTTTTTATGATTTGTTTGTTTGTTTGTTTGTTTGTTTTCTCATTCACTCACCTCAACTGGTAAATGTTATTGTTAAAGGAATAAATAATGATGATAAATAAACAGCTTTCTGTCCATTCTTGAACGTCGTTGTTGCTCAGTAAACAGGTTTGAACTCACTTGGCCAACGACAACTGGCCTCGATGGTCAGAGATGAGACGTCAGTTACCAGACTGTATTCGATTATCAGGTGTATTTATTGTATTTGTCATTCGCTGTAGTTGAACTTTGGGAATCCCACTGAGGAGACCCATCTTCAGTGAGAGGGTGTGATCCTTTGTTCTGCAGATAAATGGAGTGAGCTGGTAGGAGGAGCTGGGAGGGTCATCTGCTCATACCTGTCTATGTGGGCGGGGCTTACAGGCAGGTAAAAAGGCCACAATCCAACATGCACCACAAAATGTTTCACTCATGCACATGACTGCTTCCTCTCCTACTTACACTTCATAGCTGTGAGTTATTATGTTGGTTGGTGTGAGTTCAATAACACTTTGACTTTGGCTTGTCTGCCCTCTAGTGGACATGGCCTGTAATTACACGTTATAATGCACAGCAGATGGTGAAAACTTCTCTCTCTTTCTCTCTCTGTAGGTTTTTGGTGTTCTTGGAGCAAAGACTTGAGATGATTAAACACACACATGCATGGATCCAGTCCAACCATAGTGGTGCCACAATATTAAAGGGTGACTTCACCCAAATTACAAAAAAACATATTTTCCTCTCTCTAGTCAGGCGGCTATTTTTGGTTTTATGTGTCCATGTCATGTTTGACAAATCTTTAACTGAACACAGTATGAACAGTTTGACCATCAAAACTTAACACGTAAAACCAAAATGATCATGACCAGTCACCATCAGAGGCAAAGGAGCTCATATGTGTCATTTTAAACCAACCATTAAGGGAAGTAAAGGTCAGAAGTTCAAACCACAAACACTGAACAGCTCTTCCAATTTAATGTTTGAGGTTCGTCAAGCTACATTTTAAGTGACTAGTGAATATTGTGTCTGTTCACATTGAAGGCAGCTGTATGAGCGAGTGACCTGCTGGCTGACGTCCAGACACAGAGACGTCCTTTCTACCCACAGTCTGACTGGACAGACGCTCCGTGTGATCAGCATCGACTCTGACACACATGTGATCACAGGCCGGGGTCGACATCGCTGACCTGACCCCAGCGAACACATCACAAACATCAGCAGAGTCATTTCTCACTTTCTTTTAAAACAGAGCTTCAATTTTGGTTCGTGATTCTGCATATTTTTCCAAAAAGCGATGAGGATTTTAGTGATTAAAAAAGAACTATTGATTGTCTAACTTGCTCCCCCTGATGAAGCCGTTGCCTGAAGCTCGTGTTGCTGTGTCACGCACATGAGCTGAACTGGGTGAACACACTGACACACATAACTGCATGAGGAGCAACTACGACCCTGAGTCCAGAGAAGTTGTCGTGCTGTGAAAAACCTGTTACAAAATCAATGAAGCTGATGAGGTCAAACATTAAATATACTGTGTTTCTGCTGTTTTCAATTGAGTTTATGTCAAAAAGGATGAACACTGGTGCTTCATCATCAAGCTTCAGCTTCATAACAGCTGAAAGTGATGAAGACTCGTTTTGGCTCAGTTTACTTTTCACCTACAGACGTTCAGTCAGTTTTTACTCAGTCAAACCTCCCAGCTGTTTCGAGTCCCCGCGGCCTCCTCATCCAATCAATGCCACGCAGCAGCCGTCGATACCCAAGGATAGGAAAGTCAGAATCAAAGCGGTAGTCATGGAAACAACCCGGGCCCGTTTCCACCCACCGATCGATGAGGTTCTGTGTATGTGGCGAGGAGAACCCCTGTCCCACATTCACACACAGACCAGAGGACGGACGGAGAGAAGATGGTGAAGCGAGTTGTTCGGATCCACGTCGGGATGCTGGCGTTGGCTCTGTGTCTGAGTCTGGGAGCAGCTGCCGCAGGTAAATCAGCGCTCGCTCTGTTGGATTATTTGTTCTGATCCAGTTAAAAGTCTCAGTTTGCTGCAACACAAAGAATCGACTGAGTCTGGTTGTATGATTCTGTGCAGGTCAGAGGCAAAGTTGTAAATGAGTGTTTCATATGGCTTTTAAACTGTTCATACTAATTAGTGATGGATTTCTCTTCATGGAAGATTTGAAGTAGTGCAATTACACACCACTGTGAAGAGTTTTCATTAGAACTTCATACTAAACAAATGCAATAAGAGACTGTGTGAAAATGATTATTCCTGTAGCTGAAGAGACGACAGTGACACTTCTTTCATTTGTATTTTATTTCAACCTACACTTTACGAATGGCTCATTTTAAATACTAACACCACACATCAATGTGCTGTTTGCTGCTTTGGCTTTTATTATACTTATCATTTTATACCAAAAATGTCAATATTAACTATTTTGTTATCTTTGTTTTTGTCATAAATTTTGCCAGGAGCTTTATTATAGTTACAAAATGATGTTAAGGTTTAAATCGGGGCGCAGATAATGTTGGGGACCAAAGAAAATATGAAAATATAACATCGCTGGTGAGAGGCTTGAAAAGAAGAGACAACATTCAGCCTCCTTCCACGACCAAATAATTTCTGTCCGGTCCCTAAGAAGGTGCTGACTGATCTACGTCTCTTATTTGACATGTAAAAGCTGACAGACTGCTCTCAACAGTTTGGTTTAACCTGCCTTTTAATATCTCCTGATATTCTTCTTAAACAAAGCACATCTCTGACTGAATGACTGAATGACTGAATGACTGCTGCCGACCTGCTGCTCTGTGAACAGCCTGAACCAGAGAGCTGTGATTTAAAGGAAGAGTTTGTGTCATGTTCTGTTTGTATCAGGTGGAAAGGAAGTGCCATTTATTTAATCATGAATCAGAAAGAGGAAGCACACTTTGCTTATATGAATCAGGGCTCAGGTCCCGGCGTAGTGGGAGGTGGAGGAGGTGGAGGAGGGGCGCTGTGCTACAACCGCTGAGATGAAGCTTTAATTAAACATGACCCACAATCCCTCATCGCCCAGACAGCGGGTGCAGCTGGGCTGATCAATGTCATGGATTCGGATGATCTGTCCCACTATCTGCCCCCTGCAACTGTTTTCCAATTCTATAACTCTACGCATTCCTCCTCCCTCCACCCTCTCCTCCACCCTCTCCTCCACCAGGCGTGCTGAGAGTGGACGGGGCCCAGGACGGAGGTGGCGGCAGCGGGGACACCATCAGCCACTCGCTGACCCTGGTGCAGCGTCTGGAGGCCCTGCTGGTTCAGGGGAACGGCAGCGACGTGTCTCTCAGGGTGGAGACGCCCAGTGCGGACGAGGTGAAGGTGATCCAGGCCCACGCCCTGGTGCTGTCGCTGCAGAGCCCCGTGTTCGAGGAGCTGCTGCTGAACCGCAACAGCAGCGTCCTGGTCCTGAAGGAGAGCTCCGACTGCGCCGCCGCGTTCGACAAGTTCATCAGGTGAGACGGGAGCTATCACCCCCTCTAGAGGCGTGAACTCTGCAACTGCAGCCCCAGATCTGACACAAACAATCAATGATGAGTTCAACATAAAACAAATGGATCGGTCAGTGAACTGCTGGTTTGCTCGACAGCAGCTCCTGTGGTGCAGCTGTAAGACGGCGCGGAGCCTGAGCCGCAACCACAGTCAATCACAAGATCTATTTTTATCTCAAATATTAATGAGGTTGATCAAAACCTGAAGCAGAGCTGCCTTTTGCAAAGCTGAGACAATCTTCTTGTTCACTTTGTTGACTGGATCTTTTCAGAGAAAACTAAAATAAGAGTGTTTACAGAGAGAATGACAGAAAAACACTCTGGACCAACTAATATTTTCACTTTATCAATGAATCAAATGACTGTGTGTGAATGAAAACTCACAGAGAATCATCTCCCAACACACTGTGAACCACCTGGTGAACAACGTGGAGCATTTAACATTTGGTAGAGACCAAAAACAGAGCTAAAATATTTTGTTTTCCAGGGTTGTGTTTTCAGCTCTTTTGCCTCCAAGTGGCCTTTAACATAACAGCTTTAGAATAACTTGATTTCTCAGAACAGCAGTTTGAGGCTTAATGCTCATGATCTGTTTGTATGTTGTCATTTTACAGAAGTAAGTCAAAAAAAAGGTTGATGTTACGCTTCAGTTGCTCCAACATTCACATCCAACCTCTGCTTCCTCTCTCTGAGCAGGTACCTGTACTGTGGGGAGATTTCTCTACGGCTGGACCAGGCCACACCTTTACACAAGCTGGCCTCCAAGTATCAGGTGCTGGGTCTCCAGCAGGGCATCACCCAGTACATGACCCAAAACCTGGCCCGGGACTCGTCGGGCCACGTGGCCGGCTGGTACGAGTACGCCCTGCAGGCCGGGGACGGGACCCTGAGGGACAGCTGTCTTCAGTACATGGCCTGGAACCTGTCGTCGGTGCTGCAGAGCGGCGAGTGGGTGACCATCAGCAGCCGGCTGCTCATGTCCCTGCTGCGGCGCTCCGACCTCATCCTGCAGAGCGAGATGGAGCTGTTCGCGGCGCTGGAGGCCTGGATCATTCAGAACGAGCCCGACGGTCTGACGGCGGAGAACGCTTTGAGAGCTGTGCGTTACGCCATGATGCCGCCGCGGGAGCTGTTCCGCCTGCAGACCCAGTCATCAGTCCTGGCTCGATATCAGGAGTCAGTGCGTGATCTGCTCTACATGTCCTACCAGTTTCACTCTGCATCGCCGCTGCACATGGCCAAATACTTTGACGTGAACTGCAGCCTCTTCGTGCCCAGGAACTACCTGTCGCCGATGTGGGGGTCGCCCTGGTTCATCAACAACCCGACGCGAGACGACCGTAGCACCAGCTTCCAGACCCAGCTGGGGCCCAGCGGCCACGACGCCAGCAAGAGGGTGACGTGGAACGCCCTGTTCTCTCCGCGCTGGTTACCCCTCAGCATGAGGCCCATGTACACGGAGACGGGTGCCATGCAGCCGACACGCGTGGAGGGAGGGCGCCCTCGCATCATCATCACTCCGGCCACGTCCAGCGCCGATTTCGCCGGGGTGAACTTCCAGAAGACGGTGCTGGTGATGGCTCAGCAGCAGGGGAAGCTGGTGGTGAAACACGTCTACAACTTCCACCAGAGCACGGAGGAAAACGGGGATTTCTTGGCCGAAGCCGACTTGTACCGCCGGACGTCCGAGTACCTCATCGACAGCTCCCTCTTCCTCCACATTGTGGTGAAGCCGCTGTACCAAACCCTCATCACCTCCAAGAACTGACCCTCCGGCCTCCTCTCTGAGCCACCTCACCTCGCCGCACACAGTCCAACCCTCTGAGGCGAGATCTCGCTCGTATCACATCGCGGGGACGTGGATCCGGATCCTCCTCGTGTGTGATGTTTGGATCGTTTGTCTCGTCTCGTACAACTGCTGTTTTCATTTGGCAACTAACACACTGTCGCCTGACTCGTGACTGTCTGAGAGCATTTTGTAAATCACGCTGAGTGTAAGCACATTATGAAACATGTCTCTTGAAGGATAATGCTGGTGCTATTCTCTATTTTTATTACTGTCCACAAATCCCACGAAAAGATCCAAACAACAAATTTAGCCGAACAACAAGTTTAGTGTGTGTATTAAAACCCTGATCTTCACTAAATGTAGATTCATCCGCAGCTGGAAATAGTCCCCAACAAATGCACCATTTCCTCCTGTTTGAGTAACAGATGATAAAAACTACAGTGACCAGATATTTTAGGAAATTATTATAATTGTATTTGTGAGCTGTTTCCGAAGTTTTACGTCTTCAGTATGAACCAATAGATTTGGAGCTGAAAGCCACAAACAGGAAGCGAGAAAATACTGAGAGTAACACACGTTTGGTTTTGGTCTTTTTGTGGGATTTGTTGACAAAAATAAAAATACAGAATATCTCCGGTCTTATCCTTTTGTTCCTGCCACATTTTCTTTGTCTTGTTTTCAAATGTTGGTGCTATTACGCCCCATTTACAATGAAGGGGTCACAGCTGTCATTCATCACCCAGTCGGCACTGATGTGAGGATTTTCAGGAAACAGATGTCTGAGTTAAAACTGGATTAAATTTGATGGAAAAGCAAAACTTTTTTTAGATGTTCAACAGCATTTTAATGACTATAATTTAATGAGAACAGTCAACACATTTCATCCAGACTGAGTCACGTTTTAAACTTGAATAAGACATTTGTGACCTGTAAATCAGTAAATCAGAACTAACTGGGCACCAAATGTTCATCCTGAACTTCAGGTTCTCCAACAGGCACATTTTTACTTCTTACTTTTACTTTAGTCGTCATATATTTACAAAAACCCAAACTCTTGTGAGCCTTCACAGTAGATGTCAGAGAACCTCGTCATTAGTTCGTTAATGTCATTGAAGTTGTTTCCTAGATTCACTGTTAATTAATCAATGTTACCTCATAATAAAGATTTTTACTAAAGTTTTAAATGTAAAAGTGTCCTGATTGTCGTGTGTTGTTATTTTTCACTTCACCACCGGATGCAGGAATAATTCATTAGTGTTGTCTCTTGTCTTTTATGGTCTGATGTGACACCTTCACACAGACTGTCGACACAGGTGAAGAAAAACTAACAGAAAAAACTTTTTATTGGGGAAAAAATGGAGGAAGGAAGAGCCGCAGAGGAGGCTCTGTTCTCCGAGGGGACACATGTGCAGGAAATGTTGCAGACGGAACAATAAAGTCTCAATATGGAGAAACAGAATGACAGGTTATTTTTATGAAGTAAAAGTAGCAATAAAACCATGTAAAGAAACTCTACAAGCAAAGTTCCTGCATTTAGAAGAAACGTACACGAGTAGAAGAAACTGAAAGTGTCAAAAGTAAAAGTGTGTTAAATTCTAATAATCTATTATAAAAATATAATGTTTGAAATGAAGGAGCTGAAATTAACAACATATTGATTTATATGCTGTTGGTCAGTGGTTGAAGTGTAACTACATGTATTTACTCAAGTATATAATATTGAAGTACTGCTACTTCATACTCCACTTCATCTCAGAGAGAAATGTTGTACTTTGTAATAAATGTACTATGACAGCTATAGTTATAGTTACAGCATCATTAAGATCAAAGCACCAAACAGAACATAAATGAAGTTAAAACAACCAACAACAGCTTCATTAAAATGCTGTTTACACATTAATGCATCAGTTATAATATTCTAATAATATATTATAGTATGTTAATTACTTTATATTTAAAGTACATCTATCTCATACAATGTTTGTACTTTTACTTAAAGGCTCTGAATACTTCCACCTCTGTAAAGTAATCTATGAAGAGGAGCCCAGCTTCGTGAGCAGGACTCCATTACCCAGCGTCCCGCGCGGCTCAAGCAGGAAGAGCGTTCTCTCGCAGGGGCTCACACTGATCCAAGTTAGGAGCTTTCAGCTGCCAGCTCCGGCCCATCATGTAAGTGCTGCGGAGAATTCTTCACGGTGCAACTGCAGAATCCGCCGCTTTCCCGACGCCTGCGGGATTCGTGCAATCGCACCGGCGCAGTTTGCACGAGCACGCGCGCTGCGGACGCACGAAGGCTCCAAGTGCATGAAGATCGAGGCTGGTATTTTTGCATCTTTGTTGCAGAGCAAGCCGCCGAAGCTCCACTGCGAAGGGCGATGGAGGGAGGGAGTGAGAGAGAAGGCAAAGTCTTTTGTGCTTCCCCTCCCCCTCATCAAAGCAGAGGGGAAATGTCTCAGCCGAAGGGAGGTAAGAATCCACCGATCTGTGCACAACTGCCCGCATGCAATCAGTGCCGCCGGGGCTGCAGCGTGCACGGCTGCACGGCTCGGCCGGTGCATTTCAAAGTTGCAGGCGTTTAGAAGGGTCAGTTGCATTTCCTGTTTCAGATCTTCCCCTTTGCACAGTTCCTGGTAAGACGATGCTGTGTGTGCTCACTCGTGTCGACGCTGTTAGCGGGCAGGGATGTGGAGCACAGGCGCCTTTAACAGTCACGAGATGCACAAGGACTCAGTGGAATAAAGTCTGCACGAGTTGCCGCACGTTGTTCAAGGTAAATAATGGAAGTGCATCGGTGCAAACGTGCAGGGTTTGGTGCAACCTGCAGCTGTCAAGTTTCAGTGGCTGCAGATTCTGCTCAGGGGAAACAAAATGGAAATCTAAGAATAGAATTTGTTGCATGTAAGTGGTGGTGAGTTCAAGAACAGGGGGGTTGTATTCAAATAGAAGCCTGCGAGCAAAATGTCCCATTCTGTCAGCTGCTGCTTCTGGATGTGTGTCAAACCCGCCACTGGTCTGTCCTCAGCATGCAAACACAAGCATGCATGTGACACTTTGACCCCGACAGGAGCTGCAGCACGGCGACGTCCTGCAGCCTGACTGGATGCATTCTGCAGAGGAGAGAAAAACAGCTGCAGTGAAAGCAGCTCGGGCGTTTTTCCTCCCCTAGCCGTGTTTTCCAAGAAGTCCAAAGTGAGGCTGGTTCATTGCACAACATGCACAACACACACACACACACACACACACACAGTCCGAGGCTGTGCAGGACGTGAACAGGTAGGAGAGGGAGCCCCCGATGGTCAGAGCCTCGCACTGTTTGTTGGTTCAGTCAATCGTCCACCCACCTACACAGAGGAACTGTCTTGTTGCAGCCAGTTCGTCTTCTGATGAATAATGCACGGACGATTTTTGTATTGTTTGCAGATGAATGAGTCGGGCTGGGACTTTCCTGACGGCAGCAGTAGGTTTCTGTTGTCGTTCATTGACGTCGGTGCAGGAAGCGACTCACACACAGATCAGGTGCTGAAAGGAGTCGTCGAGTAATCGATCGCTCGCTCGCTGGAAGTTTTTCTAGTTGAACAAACCTGAACAAACAACAACAGAAACATGTCTGTCAGTCGACTCTCGGCCTCATGAACATGAATCCTTAGTGATGTTGAAACTAAAAATTAATCAGAGCTGAAACTAAAAGTAAAAGTAATGAATGGACAGAAACATAATGCAAGTTCTGATAATTGATTCATCGTTTCTGTCGTTTTGAAAGTGAAAATGTTGGTGAGGATTTGCAGCTGTTCTGTTGCTCATGTCATAGTAAATTTATTATTGGTTTTAATTTTGGATTGTTGGTCGAACAAAACACGAATTCTGATGACGTCGCCTGGAGCTTGAGGAAAGTCTGAGCAACATTTCTCTTTATTGTTTGTTGTAAATAATCAGCAGCCGTGAAGTTAATTATATCGAAAAGTATTTTATCAAGTAAAAACATTTGTTGGTTTCAGCTTCTGCAACGAGTTTGAGTTATAAATGATTAATTATCATTATAAATTAAATATCTTTTTGCTTTGGGCTGTTTTTGGAACGCGTCACCTCGGCCTCTGGGAAACTTTGATGGGCGGTCTTTATGTTTTCATGTTGTCTGACTGAGTGATCAGCTGAAAAGTCTGTTCCAGACGCTCGTGGTTTTCCGATCTTTCTTTCGGAGTTCAACTAATGTCACTGACGGGTAGCTTTGCCTTTACGGACGAGTTTTCCAGCTGTGACGTTGAATCCAAAATGCTTCCTCACTTCTCACATGGTTTGTTGTTGTGATTGTCTCTTCAGCTTGTTTCCCCCATTTTGCATGAGGAGAGGGTGGAGACCAAAATCTGAGCTAAAAGGAGCGTGAATACACGACTTCACTTCAGAAACATGACTGCAGATAAATGCCAGTGTTGTTCTGTATCAACTATGTCAACTTACTAAGATGATAATACGTCGCTGATGTGGCCAAAGAATCCAAAAATAAGTTTTAGCAGGTTGAAGATAAAATCAAACAAAAGAAACCAAAGTTCATTCATGTAAGATTTTGTGTGAACACAAGCAGCTGCAGAAGAATCTCGTCCAAAAAAAATAGTGACCAGACATTTCATTCAAGTTATGGCACTTAACAGTTGACCCCGTTTAGTTTGGTACCAAAAAAAAAACAGTTTCAAAAACTTGCAATTCTACGCAGATTGTACGACACATAGTGAAAGTGCTGCTTAACTTACAACTACTGAAGGAAACAAGTACAAATGTGCAAAGTTAAAATAAGCATCAAGTCCTGGTGTTTAATTGAAATCAAAGCAGACGAAGCTTCGTCACTTCACCCAGCTGCTGTTTCCTCCTGCTCTCACATCTTCTGGCACAGATGCTCGCCGTGCGCCTCCTCCTCCTCCTCGAGCGCTGCCCCGTGTGGCCGGGACGGTTTCACCCTCATCATTGTGCTGCGCTGAGCTCTGCGCTCGGCTGGACGGCGGCGGCGGCCCTCCCAGCTCGTGGCCCCCCAGCAGCCTCGCCGGGCCCTCGCGCCCCTTCCACAAACGTCCCGTTTGTCATGCAAATGGAGGCTGCGTGTTCGGCTGCACAGAAACTGAATGTGCTGTTTGGACGGGTCAGTTGTTGATGCAGGGAGGGAGGGGTGAGGATGGGGGGGGTGTTGCACTGTAGCTCGGCCTCGCTGTGCGAGATAGTGGATGCAAATAATGCAGTTTATTGCAGGTGGATGGAGACATTGATCTGCTCCACCTGCACGGTGCATGTTGTCTTACCTCTCAGTCAAAGCTGCAGCTGCAGCTCCTCTGCTCGTATCTCAAATTATAATCGTCTGAAAAGCCTATAAAGATGGAAGCTAAAAGGGCTCCTGAGGGAAATATGATGGAGCTAAACTTTGGTCGCACACGTTTGCTAACGGCCCAGTCTGAGCCCAGTGAGGATTTAGTTATCTCCCAACATTTCGCTCTTTGCTCGGCTGGTGATTTAGGAAAGCGGCAGCTACTTTCTCTGCATTGAATTTTGAGACTGTTGTAATTACACGAGAACGATCTGACGCTGCTCTTCATGCTGACGTTAACTAACAGTCAGCAGTTTTCACACCTGTTTTTTTTTCACTCGTGTTTTCAGCTTTTGTCGAATAAAATAGTTCATCACTGGCTCCAATTAGCACCTGAGCAGTGATTGGAAGGAAAAAAGAAATTCACTTAATTGGCGACTTACGCTTGGTCACGTGTGTTTGTGTGTGTGGGAGTGAAAAGAGTCCAATTAGAGCACGGTGGAATATTTTATATTTTATATCTGCATCAAGGCTGCAGCTAAAGATAATGTGCAAAATGCATGAATGCTTGTTTTGTCTGACACAAAGATATTGAATTTGCAATTGGCTGTCGTCATGTATAGTCAACAGGATGCACACGTGGTTCTGTTTGTGCTGCACACACACGCACACACACGCACGCACACACACACACGGACCCTTTGGATGCAGAAGATGTGATTTGAGTTTATGTCTGTGCTCTCAGATCTGTTACAGGCTGCAGCAGTGACTCAGTGTTTTGCAGTCGAAGGCCTTTTTTATGAAACTCTCAACTCTGGATCCTCCAATGAATTAACCTTGTGCATTATGTCTGTTCATGCGTTGGTATTTGTTTCAGGCCTGAGTTGTGGTGAAAGCTTTTCGGGAATGTTACTATGTTCCACCCAGTCACATATCTGCCGTGACTTTTGCAGAAAGCGACTTGTTCAGATTTGGACTGACGTGTTAAAACGTCGACACATTTACATAATGAAGTGCACGTGTGAAAGGGACCGAAACAAAATGATGCTTGTTGGTGAACAAGGTTTAAAGTTTGGCTCTGATTTAGCTTCAACTGATTCCTGATTTTCACTTGTTTGTTGCCCGGCAGTAAATCAGGAGCTTTGTGATCATGTTTGTCCGTGTGCATTGCAAACATGGTGGTTTCATAATCACCTTCAGTGACACATACAAGGAATTTGACTCCGGTTCACTTTAGCTCTGCAGGTCAGATTGTTCCTGCATGTTCGGGGCGGTGGCACAGCGAGTCCAACGTCTTGAAACAGGTCTTAGATGACACTGTGACCACTGACTGCTGCTACGACCAACACCTACGAACCGCCCCGTTGGAGCGCAGCGTGACGTGACGCTGACCAAAGCAGGATGAACCTGGAAGATGTCAGTTATCTGCTGGAAGCGGCGCTCGGCCTCTGAAGCCGATACCTCACCGCTCTCCGCTTTCTGCCAGTATCCTTCACGTCGAGCCGAGTGCACAGGAAGTGCAGCGTGAGCCGGTGACGACATGGTTCCCAAAGGAGCTTCTGACAGCTGTAACCTAAAGGAGCTGCCATCTTTGGAAGTGTAGAGTATCTCACAACCTGCCGGAGCGGTCGGAGGGGGCCGAGCAGCCGAGAGCTCCAGCCGGAGTTATTTTCAACCCCCCCCTCCCTCTGTGCTGCTCTCTGTCTTCTTCTGTCCTTCCTCGTGTCACTTGTTTGCCGTTCGCTGCCTCCCACCGTCTGTGATTGATCTGTCTTCCTCTGGCTCGGTGGAATTCCATTGAGGAACTCTTGGGATTGTTGGAATTCCGGCCGGAGTGCATGTGTGGGTTATCAGCGGGGCAGCGCGTGTCCCCGGGATCCGGGCCTCATTATCACGCAGCGCCCGTCACCTGCCCTCACACACTCGGGCTTTCTGCACGCTCTCTGCTTCTGTTTCTGAAACCTTCCCGTCAGCATTATTTTTTCCCTTTTCACCGCTCACAAAGTGACGCGCGTGCACGCCGAGGCCGATTGCATGCTCGTATCGGGTGTGGCAGAAACCGGGAGCACAGACACCCATCTCCTGTGGCCTCACTCTGGCATGTCGCTGCATACTTGAGCTCATGTGCTGCAAATCACCAGGAATGATATGTACTGCTGCTTTTAATGAACCCACAGTGCCTACCACAGTATGCACGCCTGATGCTGAGCTCAGCAGGACGAGAGGAAGGAATTGTACATTTGAGTTATGCAACATAATGTGGAGAACATTTGAAATGAGATACTTTTCGATTGCTCAACATGTTTCCTAGACAGCTCGGCGGAAAGTATCTGAGTACATTTACTGTATTTAAATTACTGCTTGTACTTATTTTAGTATTAAATTAATTTCACACTGCTCAATACTTGTACTTCACTGCTTTTCAGAAGGAAATATTTTACTTTTATTCACATAAAGTACGATGCAGTGTTACAGTAGTTCAAATCAAGCAGCTACAACATTTAAATGCTCCTCATGTTAATGCATCAGTAGTAATTTCATAATTTCCTGAATATAGTTTAAGTGCTAAAACAATTATTCAGTGACTTAATAAGTGAACTGTCAGAAAATGAGTCTCCTGTGATTTTAACTATAATTTGTTTAAGATATTTTCCTTTGCGTTACAAGAGAAGCTCGTGAGAAGCAACGCAGACGAGTCACGGCAACAATTTGCAAATCAAAGTTTATTGCAGTTAAAGTAAAGAAAAAGTCAACAGAGGAACAGATAATGGAGGCTGATGACGACGCTAATGAAGCCGTCTGCAGTGTGAGAGACAGAGAGTCTGAGTGAGGCAGGACAGGGTTTTTAAAGAGCAGCCGACAGGTGGCAGGAAGCTGAGGATGGAGGGAGGAGCTGCAGCTCACCTGCACAGAGAGCAGCGTGGGTCTGTGGGTTCGTCCTCTCAGGACCAGGAATATTAGAACCAACACCACGAAAACAATCTGTGGCTCAAATATGCTGCTTTTTATTTCGTTTTATATCATTGAAAATCATTCTCCACATCATGTATAATGATGATATAACACACTGAAATGAGCCGCTCTGCAAAATCAGTCCTTACACTGAACAAAAATATGAACACTTTTGTTTTTGCTCCCATTTTTCATGAGCTGAACTCAAAGATCTTTTTCTGTGAACACAAAAGGCCTATTTCTCTGCAATACTGTTCACAAATCTGTCTAAATCTGTGTCAGTGATCACTTCTCCTTTGTCGAGATGATCCCTCCACCTCACAGGTGTGGCAGATGCTGATTGGACAGCAGGATTACTGCACAGGTGTGTCTGAGGCCGGCTGCAAGAACAGGCCACTCTGACATGTGCAGTTTTATCACACGCAAACAAAAGTGTTGCATTTATATTTCTGTTCAGTGTAGTTTTCATACTTAGAAACATACTACATGCACTAACAATACTTGATATATACTTTTATTAATGTGAAATACTCAATGCTTTTTTTCTAACTGAGCATTTTTAATTCGTTTTCTTGCTACTAGAGCTGCAACTAACAAATATTTTAACTAGCAATAAATCTTTTGGTCTTTAAATGGATAGAAATTGTCCGTAATGTCTTGTTTTGTCCCACCGTGACTCCAAGAAGGATTTTTTGCATTTTACATATCAAATAATGACTGAACTGATGAATTGATTGTCGAAATTACAGCAGAATCTTTTGACCAGTTGAAATGATCTGAATACTTTTCCCATCATGTCTTTGTATTCTGATACAAAGCAGAACACACGCTTCCTCCTGCCAGCCACAGAGATTACATAATCCCCGGCCCTCCGACCCCCCACCACCTCCTCTCTCTTTTTACACCTCTCTTTACTCTCGTCATTTCTTCAGCAGCAGGTTTTGGAGCCGTGCGTCGCTGCAGACGCTGAATCCAGTGCTGCCGTTGGTCGAGACGTGTGATTGTGCAGCGCGGAGCTGAGCTGCACGTCAGCTTGATTTGCACATGTGGCTGCAGGATGATGCACATCAGCGTCAGCCAATACCTGCATCTTCACGTACAAATCTGTGCCTGCAGTCGGTCCCACTGGGACGGCCCTGTCTCGTCTGTGTACATATGAAAATGGACTGAAATGCATTGTGCATGTTAATATCCGCGCTGACGTCTGGAGAGTATTCTGCCTTTGAGGAGCATGCTGCCTCTTGTCTCATGATCTCAGAGCACTGGAGGCTGCGAGGCAGATTTTTCTGTCGGTGAACGCACTCTCAGAGAAGGAGAAAGGATGCTGTCGCTTCATTACAATCACAGAGTGAATCTTTTGTTCTCATGTTGTTTGAGGTCAATCATCTGACAAAGAAATGATCCTTTCTCTTCACGTGGAATCTGTCGTCGCTGCTGCTGAAGAGGATGTGGTTTTACAATCCTGAGCAGGTTTTCTCATAAATCAGATTCCAGTGAAATCTGGAGGAAAGTTAGAAAACAGGTCAAGAGGAACGGATTAGTTTCTGATTCACATTTGTGCACAAGAAGATAAACAGAATATAACGTTAAACAATGTCACTGACACTTTAGTTTTTTCAATCTTCATACAAATTGAATCTCTTCTCAAACACCTCATGGTCATTACTATTATCAATTAATCTGTTGATTAGTTTTAAGAATAAGTGAATAATTCACATCCTCACATTTGAGTTCCAGGAAGCAGAGAATCTTCTATTGATTCATTAACCAACTAATTATTTCAGCACAGAAAATGTAATTCTTAATTTGGTTGTTGATATGATTTTGGTTTTCATAAAACGTGTTAAATTCTCAAAAAGCCAGATGTGGCCTAAATGATAAAAACTGCCAAAAACATATTGTACAATTTCAACTCCACCCACACGTTAACTCTAAATGATCCTTTAACATTTGATTGCATTTCCATGTGATGTTTCCATTTATGATGCATTTAAATTCTCATAACTTTGTGATCATGAGTCTCACATTTTGCACAGTTAATCCTGCCACCAGCCGGATCGTGTCGTGTCCGGTGTTTTGGTGCAGACTGTGTGTGTGTGTGTGTGTGTGTGTGTGTGTGTGTGTGTGTGTGTGTGTGTGTGTGTGTGTGTGTGTGTGTGCGCGCAGACCTGGTGCAGGTGTTCTGTCTCTCAGTCTTGTTTTCACTGTGTTGGTTATGAACCTGTTAGCAGAGTGTTGGTTTCCAGTTACTATTGTTGTCTGTGTAAATGCATGTAGGAGGGGCTCACTCTGACATTTTAGTGCAACAAAGCTGCTTTGGAAAGTGGAGACCAGGAGGCCGCTGGTGGAGGCCGCATAGCGCAGCAGTCACGCCCTGCACTGTTTGAACAAACCGGGACACGCCGAACGCGCCGTGTGTGCGTGTCTGACTGATGTGCCTTCAGGACAGTTTTTTGACCGACAGATACGTCCACAGCTACATGTGTTTGTATTTTCTCACGAGACGGCGATGTGAGAAATTCCAGTTATTCCTCTGGCGCCGCTCCAGCTCTTTTGAAGAGACACACCTTCAGTTCTACTTTTAACAGCACACAGTTATGACATCAGTGGGCGGCGCACGGTGGGGTGACTTTAAATATTACCTTCAACTTTGTGCGTCAGCTGCTCAGAGAAACACACACACACACACACACACACACACACAAAAGGTTGTCATAGATCAGAGGCAGCTCCAACATGGCTGCTCCTCCTCCTGGTTTCCAGCATGTATGTTTACTAGAACAAACTGTGACTGGCTGCAAACTGGTCTGAGGAGGTTTGAGCCAGATGCTGACTGGAGACACACACGCACGCACACACACACACACACACATATGATCACACATGATCACACCCTCAGAAACCTGTGACGACCCGTTAACAAGGCGTCCGACTGTTGGAGCGTCAGTGCAGCACCTCCAGATGGAGCGAGCACACCTGGGCTGCCAGACCTCCTCCTCCTCCTCCTCCTCCTCCTCTTCTTCTTCTTCTTGTTCTTCTCCTTCTTCTACATCTTCGTCCTCTTCTTGCTGTCAGCGCCTGTTACACTCAATTAGGATCTGGAGTCACTTACTGCATCCAACCGTAAGTGTCAGCGATGAGACGGAGCTTCTGCTGCAGTTGCTATATCAACAGGAGATTTTCAGAAAGCGGCTGCAGACTGGATGTGATGCATGAGAAATACTGTGTGCTGGTCTTTGTTAAGACTGATGGCTGCAGGAAGTTTGAGTCATTTTGCATCAGTGGGAGTTTTGAAGTGCCTGATGGCTGATGCTGGAAGCTGTGGACAGAAGCAGCGAATCGTCAGCATTTTGACATTGAATCTTACCGGAGTGCAGATACATGCAGGCAGTTATTACCTGTGTCCTAGAGAATCACAGTGTTGTTCAGGTCTGACTGATACATTGACAGATAGTTGATGTGATGAGGTTTGCAGACTGAACACTGGTGCTGAAGGAGAAAGCATCATCCTTGAGTCGTTTTTCAATCACAAATTGATCTTTTCATGGTTCCACTCGCTGTTTTTCTCTGTTTTATATCAGCATCAACTGAGTGTGTTTGAGTTCTGAACCAGTTTGAATACGTCGCCTCGGCCTCTGGGAACTTTACCAATAAGTAATGTAAAGCTTTTAGTTCTTAAAATAGTCGTGTTGTTGAAAATTGCTGATGCTCTGGGAACCGGATGGATTCAGATTCGCAGATAAGCTGATTTGATTATTGTTCACAGGATCCAGATGCACTAAAACGCTGCTGAAGCCTGAGTGATGATGATGTGTCTGTGTGTGTTTCCAGGTAAGAGGAAGCCGGTGCTCAAGCTCTCCAAGGAGGTGTTTGAGCAGCCTCCTCCCGCCGCAGTGTGAGTTCAAGCAAAGATCTTTTATTGATCATCACATCCTGTTTTACTCAAACTGTTGAAGACCTCATTGATTTCCAGCCAAACCAGAATGTTAATGTGTAAGACACAAGTTCAATGATGCTCATGTCGTCATTTCAAAGATCATTTCTCACATTCAGGTTTCTTCTTATAGACCTTTTAGGATGATTGTACATTTTGTTCATCATCTCCTCGTTCCCGTTAACATGAAGCTGCATCAGAACCCAAAATGATTCTGAGCTGCAGGAAACTATGTTCAGTTAAAGTGAATCATGGTCATTGAGGAACCTGCAGCAGCAGCAGAGGCGTCTTGGTTTCACACCAGCTTCATATGAAATGTCAGACTTTCAGCTGCATCACACGCTTTTATTCAATTATTATGAGTTATACATTTTTACTTAATTTAGTTGTTAATAGCTTTAATTAAAATTAAAATTATGTCATTTTCATTATTTTCTGATTTATCTGTTTTTTATTCTATTATTTTATTCATTAATATAAATGTGCTGATTCTTACATTTTTAATTTTATCATTTTTAATTTTTGGTTTTTATTTTAATTGCATCTCTTCTCATCATTTTCTTGGTTTTATTACTTTTTATCAATCATTTTGTAACTTTTACTTTTACTACTCAAGGTCCATTTTCTTTCAACCACATTTCTCGTTCTTCATCTGCTCAGTCTGAACATGCATGTAGTCAAATGAAGACCATGAGTTGTGGCTGAAAGCTTGAGAAGATGCTGAAAATCTGGAGCTTAAGTTAAAACTGCTTTTATCAAGGTCAAAAATAAACATTTCAGAAAGTGAAAATAGATATTAATTATTTATTTTCATTTTATTTTATTGGTGTAGAACAGACTTTGACATTTTCACTAACAGACAGATTTTAAATGTCCTGTTTGTCCTGCAGAGATTTTCCTGACATTTCCAGTCGAATGTAACCCGTTGATATGTCAGTAAATGTCCGTCTGTGTGTTTCAGACCCCCCAGAGATCTGGACTCGAAGGCTTGTGTGACCATCGGAGAGAAGGTAATTTTATTTCTTTGGCTCGTTGTTGGATCGGGACATATTTACTTTCATCTTTGCACCGTTCCCGATCCCATTCAAGCTTTATAGTTTTCTCTCACTTTGGATTCTTGTGTAACTCCTGTTTACTTTTTCCCTCCTCCCGCTGAATTTTCGGTTTAGTAAGTTCTCTCGCTCTCTCCACAGACTTTGGCCTAATAAAGATTCTGTTAGTTGTAAAGAACGCGCCGGTGAACATTACGGCCCAATTGAAGACTTCTGATTGTGGGGAGACTGGAATGTCTTTTATTGCCCATCAGGCAGTAAAAATATTTATTTTAAACTCATCAAATAAGTGGAATTTTCCATTGGCGGAGCTGCCAGTTTTTTCTTTGCTCAAGTTGGATGAAAGTCAAAGTGAATTGCTTTTTTTGGTTAATGTAAAAACAAGCTAAAGTTTGGCGTCTGTGAAGCGAAGCAGACTTCAGAGATCTTTACGTTTCGCTGTGTAGCTGCTCTTTAAAACAGATGATACCAGCAGTTTCAACCCTCTCTTCCTTCCTTAAGTCTCAGTCGTCGCAGCTCCGTTCATTGTTAACGTGTTCGAATCCACCTGACGTTGTCTCGTTGTGTCCGGAGCAGAACTTCGAGGTGAAGGCAGACGACCTGGAGCAGATCTGCGAGCTCGGCCGAGGAGCCTACGGTGTGGTGGACAAGATGAGGCACGTGCCCAGCGACCTGATCATGGCTGTGAAGGTGAAAGAAAGAACCAAGGATGAACTTGTACAATGCAAAAAGGATCAAAGTCAATGCAGCAGAACCACTTTTTTATTCCAGGCATTTTTGTTCTTTGTCAAAATCTTGTGCCGACATTACCCACAATGCAGCCACCAAGAGTTCAGTCAGAGGTCGAGCTGTGTTATGCTGAAGAAGAACAACACGAAGGTATCAACATGAAGGAGGATTGTGTGTCTTCATGTTTCCTGTGTTTCCCCCTCAGCGGATTCGGGCCACGGTGAACACTCAGGAGCAGAAGCGGCTGCTCATGGACCTGGACATCTCCATGAGGACGGTGGACTGTTTCTACACAGTCACCTTCTACGGAGCCTTATTCAGAGAGGTAACATGTCGGAGAGAATTTCTTTGTCACTAAGATGGGTCACAGTCAGGAAACTTAATCAAATATGAACTGAAAACTGTTTGATGTTGTATAATTAATTATGATAAATGGCTCTTTTTCAATTACAGGCTGCACCAATCTGAGCCAACTGTTCTAATTAGAGCCTGAACAAACCTCAGTATGTTTTTATTCCCGGCTGAATCGTGGCCACCAAGTGTTACTTCTGTCAAACTAGACGTTAGATGAACGTCTGGTTACTTCCAGATTCTTGTTTTATTCTTCTTTCCTCAGAAAGTTTCTGATTTAAATCATTGTTTTACAAACTGTAGGATATTTATTCAGACAGATGTTTGTATGTCTGCTTGACTTCACATCACATTTAACAAGACGTTTGGCTTCGTTTGTCAACAAATTCTTGTTTTATTTTTAAAATTTTAAAAGTAAAAAAGCAAAAAAAAAATTGTAAAAAACTTTTCTGCATTTGTATAAAAAAATTTCAAACAATATCCAACCCGACTGAAAATCTGCTGGAAATATTTCAGCCAATGCTGAACACAAGCATGACCACATTATATATCATCGTGTGACAAAGAGTCTGATGGTGTTTATTGTCCTGAGACGTCCTCATAAATGACAGTAACAAGTTTAAACAGTTGAAACACAAATATGTTCATCTTTAATTAAGAAAGATGAAAGTCAGATCTACTTAAAGGTGCAGCCTGTAGAACATTTATTGCGTTTGCATTTATGTTCTAATTATACTTTCCTCGTCTCAGTATTAATTTAAGATGTGTTTTATTTTTCCTGCAGTGCAGTTTCTTTTTTCGTATCTGCCAATATTCATGTTGGTATTGATCCATCTTTGATCAGCTGATATCAGATTGTCTGTCGTCCAAATCTTGCTCCATTATTGACTTGTAGCTAAACCAAAACCACCAGTTTGTCCTAATGACAAAACCTCTGAAGATTTTCGGATGCAGATAACTTCCTGCGGCAGCGACTGGATGTTCAGGATTTCCTCACCGTGACTCAAACGGTGGAAAATCCGTGGCTTCCCGTCTGTCTGGAATGTGTCCTGGTGCTTTGTTTGTTGTTTTCTTTCCTGATCTCTTTCCAATCGTGACCGCGTGCTCGCAGGGCGACGTCTGGATCTGCATGGAGCTGATGGACACGTCCCTCGACAAGTTCTACAAGCAGGTGATCGAGAAGGGCATGACCATCCCCGAGGACATCCTGGGAAAGATCGCCGTCTCAGTGGGTTCACAACAAACACTCTGAACACTGTTAAAAATGAATTGTGAATGCTTCCTGTGAATAGTCATTGATGTTAGCTTAATGACAGATATTTGTTATGCAACTCTCATTTGCTTATTAATGGGCTTTGTTATCACAGATAGTAAAAGCTTTGGAGCATCTGCACAGCAATCTGCAAGTCATACACAGAGGTAAGAGCCTGAGCGGAAACCCATTAGACTCTCAGAGACCGTGTCGATATCCACTTGTGCTCTGCATCAGCACTCGGCCGCACTGAGCCGCTGTCCTGCTTCCTTTTCTCTAATTAAAGGACCATGTCGGGGTTTTGCATGTTTTTGGTCCATTAAGTAAACGTCGCCAACGCTGCTGTGTTCGAGAAGTTTGAGTGTCTTGTCTGACCTGTTTCCCTTGAAACTGGCATGAAAGTTACATTATCATTGCGACGTTTTTCAAATTAATCTCCGTTGAAATCTGCACTTTTTGTATGAACGGTGGAGCTCTAATACTTAATGTACTTCTGTACAGAATTATTAGAAAATCTAAAGCTGACTTTCTCTGTGTCCAAGGAGCTTCAAGTTACAAACACTGTTCTGGTAATTAAAGGGTTAATTCTTCCTGTGTCAAACCTCTGCGGCTCGGTCGTCACCACTGTGTGACTGTTGTTGCATCAAAGCTCTGTGTAAGATTATAAGTGACAAAAATAAAATCACACAGCGTCTAAACCGGCGACCGCGGCCGCTACAGACGCTCGTTCTCTGAAAACACTGCGACGTGGGTGTCGACGAACTAAAGCTGCTGTCTGCTGTGTCGTAGACGTCAAGCCCTCCAACGTGCTGATCAACACGCAGGGCCAGGTGAAGATGTGCGACTTCGGCATCAGCGGCTACCTGGTCGACTCCGTGGCCAAAACCATGGACGCCGGCTGCAAACCCTACATGGCGGTAAGTGAGAAGAGAGCGGGTGAAAAGATCTGAGGCTGTTTTACAACTGACGAGCTTCATTTAAAGTCCAGCTGAAATCACAGTCATTCTCAAAGGGATTTTCAAATGTATCAGTTAGTGAAGGAAAGAAAACAAACCAGGCCTTTAGAAACCTCCTCGCTTTCTGTTAACATTACCAGCCAAGGACAGACGGTGTCTCAAAGGCAACAAGCAATCTAACATCTAACTTCACTGAGAAGTGGTTTGAGATAAGTGGGTTTGTTTTTAAGATCCTCAACGTGTCGTGGCTTTTCGGCTAATTTACCATCCAGCCTGCAAACTGACGTTAGGTGGATGTTTGTTTGGTGGCTCGTTCTGCAGGTTAAGATGCAGCACAAGACGAGTCCATGCAAGAAGATCAGAGACATTAGCTGGAAAACTAATGTGAAGAAACGTCTGGGACAAATATTGGACACATTCACATTCATGGTTCCCAGATGATATATGAAATATAGCAGACGAATACATTTATAACAGCTCAACGTCAGCGGCAGTCGGACTTTAATAGTTGTTGGACTTTATCCAAAGTTAAATTTTGTCAGATAATAAGATCTGAACAATAAACAACAGCACTTTCACCTTCGAGTCCAGTTCAAGATTCGACTGCAGTACTTTTTATAACGGAGGCCTCGCTCGTCAGTCGACGGGTGAACAGGTTCACCTCTGGTCATTATCCGCACATTTAATGAGCTGGGTTACATTTTAACCGTCTGCTCGGCCTCTGATTGGCTGAGTGGGTTTTAGGGCCAGGTTAGAGCTCGGGGAACATTGCGGCCTGTGTGTGTATAAGACGTTGAGGATGACAGCGAGGTGAGCGTGTCGTCCTTGTCAACCACGAGTGACATCATGTGACCTTCTGTCCCGCAGCCGGAGAGGATCAACCCCGAGACCAACCAGAAAGGCTACAACGTCAAATCTGACATCTGGAGTTTAGGAATCACGATGGTAAATCTTCTTTAAGGACTTTTTAAATCTTCATATAAGTGTGAATTTATATCGGAAACTTTCCATCTCACTCACTCTCATACACACATTTCATTTCCTCAGCTTGTTCGTCTCAGCTTCTCTAAATGTCTTCATTACTGTGGAAACATAAAGGCAAGTGAAGGGTGAAAATGATTCATAATGAAAGCAGGAATCTGGCGTTCTGTGAGGCACGGCTCGAGACGAAGCAGTGTCTACGAGTTTTATTACGAGTTGTTAAATATTCATAGCTTTCTCATTTGCACATTTCCAACTCAGACCAGAGAATATTTTGGCTTCGAGGACTCAGCAATCTGTGGCAATTTCCCATCATTTGAACCTGGCTCGTCCTTTGGCTTCGGCTTTTACAGATGAGCAGCAAATGTTCCAGCGCGAGTCTAATTTGAATGGTAATAAGAGCGCTGAATGTTTGGTGGGTAGAGAGGCTTTTTTTTTTAAATGATAGAGGTGAAACGAACAGCTCAGATTTGTGAGAAGCTGCTTCATTATGAATTCTGAGTAGTGGGAGGGAGATTTTATGTCTTAACTCCAAGAGATCATTAAAAGTGGACGAGACAGTGAGCAAATCAGTGCAGCTACTAAAACTCACTGTGGCTGATTTTTGGAGAATCTGTTACTCCTCAGGAGCCAAACTTAAAAACCACCTGGAGAAAAAATAATAAAATGACTGCAAGGTGAAGAGTTTGGTTTGAATCAGTTGGTCTGAAGGTTGGAAAACAGGTTCTGTCATTACAGGTGAGACAGTGGGAGAAATTACATGAAGATATATATAGAATCAACATCTCTTTCTAAAGATGTTTTAAGCCTTTAGATTGATCGATCTGTTGATTCTTACTTTTAATTAATTCTTAACTTGTGTCAGAAAATAGTGAGAAATGCTCGAGACATGTTCAAACCTGATGTGACGTCTTCAGAGGCCTCATGTTGTCTGGACCAACAGTCAGGAACTCAAAGATAGTTCATGTGAATCCTCACAGTGGAGAAGCTTGTTGATGATTTCTGATCATCAACTAATCAATGAGTCAATCAGTTGTTTTACTGCTGAGCCTGATAGAAACTCAACAACAGTGGCTTGTTAACACGTTATCCAGGTTTGACCACGAAGCAAAGTGGGTTTATCGTCGACTGCAGGTAACTCAGTCTGCTCAGAGTCGACCGTGTGGCTGAAACGGGTCTGTTGTCATCGAAGCCCTGGACGGTGTCGGTGTCTCGGTGTGATGAAGAACCAGATGTCACTTCGTGTCCTCACTGTTCCACTGACCTCTTTCTCTCTCAGATCGAACTCGCCATCCTGCGCTTCCCGTACGACTCGTGGGGCACGCCCTTCCAGCAGCTGAAGCAGGTGGTGGAAGAACCTTCGCCCCAGCTTCCTGCCGACCAGTTCTCCCCCGAGTTCGTGGACTTCACCTCTCAGTGGTACGTCGCAGCTGTCGCTCGTCAGAAAACATCCAGCTCCACATGTTTGATTGTACTCTCTTTTTTTTCTCCACACAACGAGACAAGACGCCGTGTCCTTCAACAAATACATCAGAGAAAAATGTGTGTTGATCCCAACTGAGTGGGCTTCAGTTCATTTCTCCCTTAATTAGATTGACTACTTTCTTTTATTGTTGCTGCTGTTGATATTCAGTTTGAGAAGATAAAGCTGGCAGATGTTTGCTGTTTTAAACTACTAACTACTGTCCACGAACAGTTTATCTACCCATGACTAAACAGAAGTTATCTCTCTTTTTTAAACTAAAATGTGAAGTGTCTTAAATCACATCTGGATTTTATCTGGATTCTGCAAATGTGTAAATTGGTCTCTGAAGGATCCTTTACATCAGGCTTCATTTCCTGGTGCTGGTTTTTGTTTTGCACTGACGCAGCAGTTACTTGCTTCCACATGCACCTATCTATTTTTTGTAAGTGATTTTGTCCTGTCAGGACGGTGAAAGGCAAGTCGACAGTGTTGTGACGTACACGTGACAGCAGATTCCTCCCATCTGTCACATCGCTTGACAGATCTGGTTCTGGAGGAAAAGTGAAAGTAAAAACTGACACCACATGACTTTCAGATGCCGACACATGACTGAAAGCTTCGGTCCTGAACCCGGCGGGACAAATCTGGTCAAAAGGTGATGCTGTAAAACGCAGTATTGTGGTTTGATTCTCAGAATTTATCATTGGATGTATCAGGTCTGTTGAGAACAAACAGGTAACGGCTCTTATTTGCTGGCAGTGTTTTGACATTGAGGCCTTTGTGACTCACGATGTTCGGCCGCGTGCTGCCTCAGCTCCTGCAAGTCCGCTCATGCCTCATTGTTGGATTGTGTTCCTGGGAATTAAGCAGGATTCCAGATCAAAGTCAACAGTCACATAAATGTATTATCAGGTGAAGCGATCAGCGGAACAAAAGCTGAGCTCTGAGACTGAAGGTACAACAATCAGATCCTGTTGCTTCTGATGAGTCTGAGAATTTGTTGTGAATTAATGTTGATGTTGCTTTTTGTTTCTGCAGCTTAAAGAAAGTTTCCAAAGAGCGGCCGAATTACACAGAACTGATGGTGAGTGTTTTCAAAATCTTCCTTTTATTATAACCGATTCATCTTGTTTTAGTCTTTTACATTCAAGCATTACCTGCTTGTAATACTCATAATCAGACACTGGAGGGCGTACTAAGACCATTTGGCTGAAAGTCCTCTCACAAATGAGCTGTGATGCTTCAGTTCATAAACCAGTGGTGAGATTCTTCTGATCACTCAGACTGAATTCATGTCCTGTTCCTCCTCAGCAACATCCCTTCTTCACCTCCCATGAGGCCAAAGAGACCGACGTGGCTAGCTTTGTGAAGGTCATCTTGGAGGACTGAGCTGCCGCACTCGCACAGGAGGGAGGGAAGAAAAAAATCCAACAAACAAAAAGCACCAATCGCAGCCCCTCGTACCTGCAGGACCCCCCCCGCCTCGCCGTGCTCTCACCCCTCACCTCCAGAGTCAGACGGACGGAGCCCGGAGGAGAAGCTGACGGAGCGGAAGGAGGAGGTCTGTCCCCGCCCCCACCTGGCCTCCACGCCCTCTGCGCATCACCTGACGGGGGAGGGGTGGGAGGAGCCTCACAACTAATCTGGAATAATTTAAGATGATATGCAAAGACTCCCTCTTTGGTTCGATTGGTCCCACCTCTGTGCTCCGCCTACTATTCAAACATCTTCGTTATTATGTGGGGTTAAAGCGTCGTAACAGCCGAACTCGAGGTTTATTTTTTCTTCTTGCTGAAGTGAAAAGAGGTGCAGATTCTATAAAAAAAGATGAATGATATAATGCTATCTATGTATAATCTAAGTGTTTGTATACTCAAAGCAAGTGTTGCATCGGTTTATTAATTGACTGCATGTACAGAATATATCTCTGGGTAAAAAACGGGCTCGGACGGCCAGCGAGGAACAGTCGTAGAGTCCGATTAGTTGAAGACCTGCAGACGTGTGGCCTCACTTCAAGGCCCTCCTAGTGGTCACAAATAGGTACTGCACTTCAACTGCTTTCCCTTGATTACAGCAGAGGTCTACTACACATTTTGGGCTCTGGCTGCCTGTGAGTGTGTGTCAGTGTGTTTGTATGTGTGTGTGAGCTGGTGCATGATGTGTGTGTGTGTGTTTGTAGGGCTGCACGATTTTTGGATTAAATTAGAATTGTGATTTTTGCGCTCAGATTTGAGGCGATGATTCTTTGAATGAAACGTTTCCTCTGCGGTCTCAACGCGTCTGTGAGCTCCTCAGTCGTTCTCATGCTCTGAATGAAGCTCCTCTTATTTATGTTTTTGTGGCAGGATTTTCGGGCAGTTTTTCGTGGCCTTGGTACCTTCATGTTGTATTTTGACAGAGATCACACATGCGCTCATTGGGTTTAAATCTGAAACGGTTTCTCACTGAGGAATTTGAGGCTTTTTTTTTGTAAAGTTTTGTCCGAGCTTTGCTTGGATACGTTGCTTTCTTTGGTTCTGACTCATTATGGATTTGACTTTGTTTGACTCCTCAGTCAACACGATGCCTCTCGTGGTTTGTGACCTGCAGGCAGAGGCAGCCTTGGTACCTTCGTATGGTATTTTGTTGCTCTTCAAGTGGGTGAGAGATAAATTCATTTCATTGATTCAACAGTAATTAAGATTAAGGGCTAATGCTGCACAGTCTCCTCGAAGGCAGAGTCCGATTCTGTGTGTTAGGAGTGGAGGCTTAAAGCAGAATCTGTCTCTTACAGACATTTGATTTATTTCTGTTTCATACAAAGTCCATCACATGTTTTAAAGCAGTCCTGTCACTCCTGAATGCAACTTTACGAAAAGTTAGAGGAGCTTAGTTTGATGCCGCCGACCAACCTGCTAATGCAAATACACAAACGTAATGAGACTGCAAAGAGGCGCGAGGTAAAATGGTGATGAAAGTCCTGCAGCCCTACGTGACACAGACGCTTGTTTACCTGAGGTGTGTGTTGACATTGTGGTCAGTTGTGGGAGAAGTTCGCCCTCATTCTCCTGTTGTCTGTACTGAGCCAATCACAACCCTCTCCACTCCACGTTCAACACGAAAAGAACTGGATATTATTACTATTATTATTATTAATATTATATTAATTATTGTTATTATTTAGATCCAGGTTTTTTCCCCAGACATATTTACTGCAGTTTTTCTTATTTATTACAACTGCTGTTTTCCCTCTAAAACTTGACCGATCCATTCGAGACTTCTCTTGTGTGTCTGTGTGTTTCTGTCGTCTTCTTCTTGGCTCAAACACGTAAATGCTTTTGAACTGTAACTTGCAAGCCTTCTATGTGCCTCTCTATAGAAAACGACTAAGGAAGATAATAGGTTGTAATCAGGACGGTGCAGGGATCCCATCATATCGGCTTCCTCCCTCTTCACACTCTGCATGGCGTCGTCTCCACTTCCTGTTTGCTCCAGATCGTCAGTATTCTTCTTCTTCACGTTCGTCCTCATCTCTGTCGTTGCCTTGGTTCTTGGCTTTTTTCTCTTGGTGGTTTGCGATGGCAGAAAGCGTCGAGCTGCTGACGCCTCTGGTCGTTATGCAAGAACTACTCTAATGACAAAATGGGAAACTTGAAATACTGTTTGTGGCGGGATGGCAGGGTCGCAGTCGGAGAACACCTACATCTTCTTCTTGCCTATCAAATATTTTGTTGCTGGATTATCACATGATGTTTTTTTGCATTTGTGTCGCTGGGTTTCGGTCGCTTTCGCTGCGCTGATGTGGTTTGATTGTTGCTTAAAGGCTCAATCTGTGATGTGAATGAAGGATTTGAATCTGCTTTTTAACCCTTTACCACCCGCGGGACACTACCACTACGTAGAACTCTTACCGACTGCGAGCACTGAGAATTTAGATTGACGTGAATATGAGCATGTAAAATATATGTTTGATAGATTACACTTGTCTTTTTAGTCACTGTTGTCATTGTCAGAGAGAAGGACCTGTTCTACTAATAATTCAAAATGATGCATTAAAAACACAACAGCTGCATTTTAAGCTGCATTAATAAAACACATCATTGACATATTATCACCTTATAAAATTGTTATGTTTGCCTATTTACACACGAGGCAACACGGAGCAACATGAGCATTGATTCTGGGTTCTGTGTGTCTGGACCCAACGAAAGTAAATCCAATGAACCAGTGACCTCTTTCACATTGCACTTTGTCATTTGATCCTTTAGTGACATGAAAATATTGATCAGTGCAGCTTTAAGTGAGTGAAAGTTGTCTCAGAAAAGATGCTTCACAAAGTGGCTTTAAAATCTTCAAACATACATTAATAAAGTTGTAACACAGAGCAGCTCCAGATTGGGCCTTTAACGAACTTCACCGGGTTCAGGTTCACTACATTATCATCAGTATTTCTTGAACAGGTCGTATTCTGTCTTTGTTGTCTCCGTTCAAAACAAACTCTTTCATCCTTCGTCCAGAACAGTCCGCTCCGTCATTTATACGAGTTCAGCTGCGACTTTCCTGTTTTGTAGCAGGCTGCCAACCTTCCTGTCACCCTTCACACCATGACCTGCTCCCTGCCGGGCTCCGGGCCGCGGCCTCTCGCTCGCTGTCCTGCAGGTAGCTCCTGAAAGCTCCTCCCACTGCCTCCAACACACGGAGCTGTGGCTCATAAAGCTTCCTCTTGTCACCCTCCTCCGTCACAGTTACCAAACGTTTCACCACAGCCGAGTCCTCTGAAAGCACATGACACACGGCGGATTGCGTTTTCTCTCCTGTGTACATGTCGTCTTTCCTAATTCCTCCTTTGTAATGCAGGCGAGTCCGCGGGCAGGTGGCAGCCAGAGCTCACTGCCCGCCGCCGTAATGACGACATTAAAGGCTCCCTCGTTAGTACATTTTGTGCCGAGGATGGAAATCTACTCTTGAGGAACTTAAACTGCACTTAGTGTTTGATTGAGTGATGAAATTAGTCAAATTCAAGTCAAGTGATGAGCAGTGAACCAGACTCCTCTGTGTCTGATCATCAGCATCATTTTCTCTCATTTAGCGAATGTGACCACAGAGTAGAGAAGCTCAGGTGGAGGCGGGTTCAGGGGACGGGGACAGTGTGTGCAGCCCCCCTGCTGCTGGACGAGCCTTCAGGAGAGACCTGGTCCAGACACTCAGACATGTTCCCTCTCAGTGCTCACGTGTGTCGCAGCAGTGGTTTAGGTGTGTGTAGTATTTGTAAGTGCCTAACGATGCATTTCTGTGGTGAACATTGAAACACTTGTCCGTCTTTGTGAACGATGCTTAAACACTGTTTTTGTCCTCCTCTCCTGGACACACTGACACTGCATGTTGCTGTGATGTTTTGCACTGTACCGAGGAGCCATATCACATTCTCACGTTGTAGGTGTGTTACTGTAGGAAAACCGGACCTCGTTTCAGTCGCAGGTATTTCTGGCTTTTCTCAGAGCTTGGAACGATGAGGCTCTGACTTTTGTAAAATGAAATCACAATACTGTAAATTCTCAAATAGATGCTTTTATTCTAGACTTGCTTGAGTTATTTTAAGTTTGTTGATGCTGCTGTTTGTTACTAACTCAACACCTGAAACTTTTGCTCCTGTCACAGTTTCATCCTACAGTACGTATTGATCCTAACCAGGTTTAGTGGTGAATACATTTTTTTATATTAACTGACTAAATGAAATATGAGATACTTGTTTGCATGCCAAACTAAATTTTGAGTTTAACAAACACGTGTGTGACGGAGAAACAGGAGCTACTCAGCTATTAAAAGTATTTATAGTAATCGCTGCCTTCAGGACACTAAACAAAAACACCATACATGCAAATTTTGGAATAATGTTCTCTTTCATATTTAATTTAATCTCTTTAATGTGTTTAATATTTCCAAATTTATTTTGAAAATTTACAGTAAAGTAGCAACTCAATTTTTAACCAAAAGGTTTTGTAGTAATTTTTGTTGCGTGATCACAGATACTCAAAGATGTCGCTAGTTGATGGACGCCGTTCTCCCACAATGCAATGCACGGAGGAGACAGAAGAGCGACAATGAAATATGAACTGTCAAACCTTTGGAGAATAGATAAATATCTTGTACACAAACTGCAAAAAAGATGCGACCGCAACATGTGTCTCGACTGTATTTATATTAGTATTAAAGCTGAAACTGCGAGAGTTGTGAGAACAACATGACCGTTGTTGAATGTGCATCGAGCTAAATTTACAGAGCTGTTAAAAGTAAAGGGATTCATCATTGAGGTTTTTTTTTTCTGGACTTTATTTAGAACCAACCCACAGTTTGCATTTTGGCTGTTATTTGAGAATTTACAGTATCCAGCTATTAATGGTGAGATTAAATTATGTTTGTGTAAAGTTGTATATTTTCAAACCATTTACTAAAGTTCGTCTTGTTTTGTCAGATAGAAACTCGTATTTGATGCTCAGCCTCATTCAGGACCTTTTAACACCTCATTCGCTCTGTATTTCTCCTGCTCAGCAAACAGCTTCTGCTCACAGTTGACTCAATTTTCAACGGGCTGTAATGAGAAAAGAGTCGAGTCCAATCACATGGCATTTTCCCGCGTGTGTGTGTGTGTGTGTGTGTGTGATTGTGTGCGTTGGTCTGGCCGGAGGTCAGCGCTATCTTTACCCTGCTGTTCCTCTCTGGGGAGATAATGAAGCGAGTCACGTCGCTCACGCAGATAAATCCGTCATCGCCCTCCTCCTGCTCCAAACCTGCTTCAAGAAAAGCTCTGTTTTTGTCTCTTACATGTCAGGCTTTGTGTTCTCATCTATGTGTCTGCTCGCGTGTGGGAATTCCCGTCCGCCGCTCTATTTGTGGCTCGTGTTCACCTGCTGAGTAAACCTCTGGCTCTGGGGGTTAACGGGGGCAGGACGTCCGAGTGGAAACTGTCCTTCGTGGGCGATTATTGTCACGTCCCATCATGAGTCTCCTCTTAACCTCTGAGTTGATCCGAGCACTCGACAACAGGCGTATTTCTGGATGAGTCTGTAACATCCAGTAGGCGAGCGGCTTTTACTGGAACAACACCCCTCTTTTTTTCAAGTGACGCTCAGATACAGATTTGAGGAAGAAGATCAGAGGAAACTTTGCTCACCTTCTTCCTCATCCTCCAAACGGATGAATCAAACACTTCAAACAGCCCGTGTCTGACGCTTCCAGCTCATCACAGGTTGTTTTCTGCCAGAGCGTAAATCTGTTGTTTGTGTGTGAACCGTGCTGAGGTTTCTTGAACGCTTTCTTTTTCCCATCTATCGCACACACTTCCTGCTTCGAGCGTTCTCCAGGTCGAATGCTACGACGTGACTCGTGAACCGTGGAGCTTTTCTGTTTCTCTGTCGCAGGTGGTAAACTGCTGGTACACACAGCTGTATGTGACTTCTGATGTTGCGGTGTTGTGTTCTTTTACTCGGGGTGGGGATTTGTGTCGGGGCTGGTTTTCAGATTAAGACGTGTGTAGAGATGCTACTGTATGTGGAAGAGGGTCTTTTGTTGCCGTTGGGTTCGGGAGGGTTACTCACGGCTCCAGCTCTTTGCCCCGTGGGAAGTGAAGTTCTCAGTATATTTACACATCTCTAAAGCCTCTGCTAAAGACTGATGACTGTTCATTTAGAGCTCAATGAATTTCTATGAATATTTTAGATTGCTCAAACTGATTATGTGCAATTGTAATGATGGAAATTCAATAAAAAAGAGGTATTTTTACACAACACGCTCAGAGTCTGCTCTGTTTCAGCTCATCACTTATTTCAAGAATTCAGCTTTGAGGAGTCTTGACGTCGTTGTTGCTTCATTCTTTCTTTTTCTGTGTGTTCGTCTCTTCATTGGCCTCACGGCCGCGGACTGATGTGTTTCGGAGGCCAGAGAAGTGTCACGTAGTGCAGCAGCTCTGAAGCGGCGTGCTGCAGGGCTGGGAACTGGACCCTTTGAACTTCCGTACAGTACCAGGATGTTGCGTGCAGTAAAAATAAAAACAGAATCTCCTGCACTCTCCGGCAGACAAAAGCAAGATGAGAGCGAAAGCAGCGAAGGAAAGCAAACAAACTCCTGAAAACCTAAACAGTGAGCTGAGCGGTGATTGGACGAGTGTGTGAGGAGCCCGCGACAAAGCAAACTACCTGCTGCTCCCTGTTTCTCACCACCTGCTCTGACATCCAGCATGTTTTGACGCACATCCCTCCCGAAGACAATTCTTAGACTTTCAAGTCGGCCGGTGGATATTTTTAGCTCCGAGCTGCACAGCCTCTTCCTCTCAGGCCTCAGGGAGCAAAGTTCATCCCGCAGTTTGAAAAAGCTCCATCCTGCGTTCTTAGAAAGTTGAATAAAATCCTGCATTGTGACACATTGATGTTTATTATTTACGAGGGCCGGAGGATCCGTCGGGCCACTTCACACCCTCTGAACCGCTTCGTGTCAGTCAGGCGGCCTCTCGAGGCCGAGGTCAGGGTCCAGGAGATTCTTCCAAATGCTCATCGCTGGAATGCTGTTTATTTTTAACGACTCTACAACTGCTGCTTTTTTATGTTTCAGCGATGTGTTTTCTCCGTGATCCTCTGACGTCATGTGAGTTTCCTCTTCAACTTCAGAGCGCTCTGGACTCAGATCCAGCTTCCACCGGGTGTCGAGTCTGTTTACTGTCTCGCTGTTACACAACACTTTGATTTGTGTATTAAAGGCCTGATCAGCCAAGTTTCTACCGACGGGAAGATTCAGATAGAACTTTAAGTCATAGGAGGAAAATCAGCATTGTGTGTTTTGTTTACAAACATGACTGATGTAAACAAAAGTTATATAACAGCTTCAAAAGAAATGAAGAATGAAAGAAATTGTGTATATAAAAGTTTTTTAAGTTACAGTGTAAATAGTTTTATTAACGAATAAATCAAATGAGAGCAGGTGGACGAAAGACAACATAAATATAAATATGCATTCAAACCACGTAAATATGAGCAAAAGCTTGCATCAAGTGAAAACTTTAAATCTCTGATAAAGCAAAAGGAACATTTTCACACACCTTTTTTTTTATTCATTTATTTTTGTTTATTTGAATCCTCAGAAAACTTTATAGTATCTCAATCGTTGAAATATGTTTTAAGGACCATACGAACTTTTTTATCTTGACTTTAAATCATAAGCATATTCATGTATCTGCTGTCCAGTTTTTAAGTTGTTTAATTCATCACATTGAACATTTGAGTCTGCATCATTTTTAGTCAAAGTTCATCATCGTTACGAAGAAATCCAGTTTGTGTGCAGATTGATTTGAAGAAGCTGGACAACAGGACTTTGCACTAAAAAAAATTAACAGTAATAAAAAAATCAAAATCATAATAAAAATAGAATGAAATCCGTAAACTGAGCTTCACACTCAGCTCTTGATGTTCGGATCCCAGGTCAGATCTTCGTGAACAAACAGCAGCCACACCTGTTAATTCAATAAACATGTGGGACGTGTTGCTTTCCTGCTGCTGTGACTTCCTTCTGAAGCTTTTTCCCCCTCAAGGTAAAAAACCTCTCGACTCCACCCGAACATGCACTTTATTTATTTTTCCGTGGAGCCTCTTCGGCCTGTTTGCGTTCATGCACCGTCGTCGCGTTGCAGCTCTTGTGCCACCATGTGTGCGTGGAGCCCGGCGGGAGATCCCCGCTGCACGCCGGCCATGCTGCTGCTGCTGCGTGCCCTGGTTTGAATTTCAGAATATAAGCGACTGGCTTCCCATACTGACAGCTGATGATCTCATGGAAACTCTTCTGAGCAGCGCACTTAAAAACTTGGAGAATGATTTATAATGAGACGCAGCCTGCGAGTTTTTTCGGGGGGATTTGAGGTTTGGGTTCTGAGCTGGACTTGGGGCACGAGTGGGGATTTTTATGTTCATTAAACTTTTGACATTTGTGCTTCTAGGTAACCAGAAGCAGCCATTACATGCTGCCATGTCCAGAAACAGGATTTCTTTTATGTTGAAAGAAGGAAAGAGCTCCTGCAGACATGTTGGGCCTTAATGCATATTTAACCTGAGGAGCTTCTTGACCCGTTCTTTCTTCTCTGAGTTTCAGCACAAGCGAAGCCTCTGGAGCATGAAAGCAGCCGCTCAGGCCTCGGGCTTTGCAACCGTATGACATGACTGACAAATGGATATTTTCATCCTGTTAAGAGAAAAGACAAAAACGTCCTCACGAAAACCTCTGATCCCTCCGTCCTCCGTAATCTCCTCAGGCTGCTAATAAATCAGCGAAGCCAAGAAGTCGGTGCAACAATAAAAGGCTTTGTGTGGAGTGAAGCTGCCACCAGAAAGAGGGAAGAGCTGCACTTATTTGGGCAAAAGATGGGAGGAGTCGAGGGCGGGGCTTGGCGGCAGGAGGGCGTGGAGGTGGGGGGGCTGGTGCACCTGCGTTAGAGGAGCTCCTTGGGAAAAGGGAAGAAAACAGGATCCAAAACTCAAACAACATCCTGTGACGCCCCCCTCGTCCCCCCTCGTCCCCCCATCCCAGAAGTGTTTGTGCTGTTTTTCCTACTCGTCTCTGTAGAAAGTGGGAAAGAGATGAATCAGTGGGACTGAGAAGGGGGAGGAGCACTTCCTGCTCGCTGGCCTCTGCTCATCTACATGCAAGTCATCTCCCACTGACACACACACACACACACACACACACACATTTCCACTCATTCATCTTTTTTATTCAAATCTGGAGCTGATCAGATCCTGTTTTGATGAATGAAAACGTGACACGTTTCATTTCTCCTTTGATTTGAAAATACAACAGTGACTAAGATTCATGTCATATTATAGTAACAGGGTTCCCTTTGGGAAGTTCTCAAACAGAGGGAATTCCCTAGAATGAACAAAAATCCCAGAATATTAGCCTTGGACTCACAGACAGTAGCTTCCTGCGACTGTTGTTTCCCATCATTCCTTCCTTTTATTCCTTCCTTGATGCATTATTCTTGTGACTATGGAGGAAAAAGGACAAAGATAAATGTTGTAATTCAAGCAGAAAAAGAAGATGAAATAGAATAAAACCAGTCATAGAACGATTCCAGCTAATTCAACAACACTGTTACGTGCGTGAAGTCACGTCATGTTTTACTTCAGAAAGTTCTTTTTAGTATCTATTCAATACTTTTTACAGTAAATCCTGCAAGAACAGGATGAAATAAAATATCCTGTGTATCATGGATGAAATTAAAAGACTCTCCCAAAAAGAGAGTCCCAGAAAAGTCCCATAAGTTAATTGGTGTAAAATAATACCTGTGTATATTTTGAAGTCATGTTTAAAATCTCAAAACTTCAGATATTTTGAGGAGAAAATAAAGAAGAAAGACAAAAAAAAAACTAACGCAGTTGGAAAATACTTGTCTTGTGTCTTGTCCCCGGGGACAGAAGTCTTGCATAAGACAGTGTTGCTGTTCTCGAACAGTCCGACCACACACAAGGAACGAACGTTGCGCCTGCTGACCACACAGGAAGTGACTGCCAGAGAGGAAGTGAGCATGTCCCGTTTGTGTGCGCGGGCCAAGGGGAAGAAGAAGTGTTAAAGTTATTAGCCGAGTGGGAGCGGCGCATTTCGGGGGCATCCTGTGCACAACAAATGCTTCCTGCTCCCGCGTCCAACGCCACAAAACAAGCGCAGAGGGAGGGCAGGGAGAGTGGAGCGGGCGAGCGAGGGAAACCGACATCTGAACCCTCCGACATGTGAACCTGCCCACAACTAAACACAGGTGGAAACTATACGGCGCCCTGAGGAAAGTGCACTCGCTCCCCAGAAGGCTGCCTCTCTATCTATACAGTGAGCTCCTATAGACGTCCTCAAAGTCCTCAATGGAAAATTCATGTTTTTCATTTTAGCAGGCACATTCCTGCACACACACACACACACACACACACACACACACATGATGGGGCCCCTCCTGCAGCACGGACGGCTTATTAAACTCACGAGAACATCAGATTACTGCACATTATGAAATCATTGAATGAATTCTGTGATGCAGCAGAGCAGGATGGACAAAAGCCTGTTCCTGGCTCGTCGCCGGTCGTACCTGAGCCTCGCCGTCCTGGCCGGACGCACCGGGCTCGACAGTGATCCGACGGGCTCATCAAAATCGAAGTAATAACCGCAGCGTGTTCTCATCCCTCCTGAGATCTGGATGAAAACACTGTGCACCTCGCTGTTGATGTGATGGACTGATGGTCCAGTTTTTGGACCTGGTTTATCAAGATTCTGAAGATTTTGAAACTTAATGCAAAAAGATTCTTCACCCAGATGCAAACAAGAAGATTCTAACCATTTAAACAGGGGTTCAAATATAAGAAACTGCTTGAAATGGGAACAAAACTCAAAGTGTCACACACCAGACAGATGAGGCGAATTCAGAACCGCGCTGATGGAACAGACAGAGAAAGTGTGTGGAAACAGTCAGTGCTGCTTTTATTCTTGTTTGAACAGAAAGTGGTACAACGTCCAACCAAAACTCACAGGACAGGCAGCAGAAACTACCCTTTTCTGTGTAACAAGGAAATAACTTCGAAGGACATTTCGACATGTATTTTGATGTATTCTGATTAGTGGACGACCTCTCGACCTCCTGCCGCCCACAGGATTTCAGTCCTGCTTGATTTGGTGACACCTGTGGTCACTGGTGTTTACTGCATGTATATTTTATATATATATTTATCTATATCTATATCTATATTTCCCATAATGCAACTCAATACAATTTTTTCATTCGGACACAGGACGCATTATTAAGTTGTTGTGTCCCTTCAAGTTTTATAACTTCAAGTACAAATTTCCCTGGTTGAAGTTAAAATAGTGCCTCAGGTCTGTGATGCCACAACTATCTGATTCCTAAAGTCGTCCTCTGAGCTCGTCTGTTCCTGCCTGTCGGCTCAGACGTGTTCAGGCCTGTCAGTCGGTCCAAAGTGGTCGTGGTTCCCTGTCGTGCCTACGTGATGAGCTGCGGTGCCAAACATGTGCCCCGCCCCCGCCGCCGGGGGCCGCGTCCCCTGAAACCTGCCCTCTGGCTTTTGTTTGCGTGGTTGGCACTGACAGGTTCAGCTGTTATTGACCGTCTCACCTCGGGCACGTCCCGCCTCACACGGTCTAAACAGAGAGCAGGACACACACCAGGTTCAGCCCTGTCATCAGTCATTGGTTCACGCGTGGTAAAAAGGATCCGATGTGTCTCTGGATGCTGCAGCTGCCTGAAATCTCAGGGGCGACGTGAACTCCGGCTTCACACGCAGCCACTTTGTTCCTGTTTAAACTGTCCTCGTGCAACAGGTGAGCTGCAACCTGCAGGTTTCTGAAGGTGCAGTTAAAGGTCTGAAGTCTCACCTGGATCTGCTCCACATGTAACTTGCTGCTTTCAGAGAAATGGTCACATTCACAACTCAACATGCCAGAGAAACAGCCCTCAAAATGATGATCTGACAGCTGGTTTAGCTCATATGAAAATCCATGTTCTGGCTCATCACTGTAACTGTATGAAGCTGCTCAGTGGAGAAGAGATCGTCACTGTTTGTATGTTAATCATCATCAGATCAGTTTCTGGGTTTGTTCATCGCCGTCTGCAGAGGCTGCTACGTCGCACAAACGTCGGCTTCTGGTTGTTGTGTTGTGGGTGAATGTTTCTTGCCGTCAGGCCTCAATCTCTGCTGCGCTTTGTTTCTGTCTGTGTTTGACACCAGATGAAACTGATGTTTTACGATGTTGCTCATCAGCTCATTCTGCTGTGATTCTGCTGCTCGAACATTTCTAACAGACTGAAAACTGCATCGGCCGCCATGTGTTGTTTCGGTCAGTTATGGTGAAACTCTCCATAATGACAACTTTTTCTTTTCAGTACATTTTGATTCTGTTACTACATTTTCGATGCAGGACTTTGACTCATAACAGAGTATTTCGACACTGTGGTGCTACTACTCGCAAACATTCATGTGAAATGTGTGAACAGGCGAGAAGAGAAAGAAAAGCGTGATGTGTTCTTCCTCTTAACTTAATCAAAATAAAATGTTGTTTTTTAAATCAGTACAGTTTTTTTTCTTTTCTTTTCTACCTGATTGTTGTTTCATATCGTGTCTCTGCAGTTTGCAGGTGTGTGTTCTGATTATACAGTTTACCATTCCAGTAGTTGAAGCATGAAAATGTGACACAGGCACCAGCTGAGACTCACAAACACATTCTTTCTAACACATAATAACTACGTTCCAGACAAGTTTCCCGCCTGTTCTGTATGTGAATATCACAGATATGTTAATGCTTTAATGCTGCAGAGCTGTAAACCGTCTCCATCGATGTCGACCTTCACACGGACGATTTACGGACGACCAGGTGAGACCAACCTGATACTGAGGCGCAAAGAAGCGTCCGAAGGTTCAGGGCCGCCGCTGTCAGAACTGAGGATTAACTTCGCTGCAGAACTATTCATCACAATGCTGCCGGGCTTTTTTTTTTTCAACAACTCTACCCGGTAACAACAAGGCTTCTCCGTGCTGAAAGCAGCAGCGTGGAGGTCACAGTCGATGACTCGCTGGAGGCTGCGTTCACAGCGTCGGTGCATGAAGTGGGTCGACGGCCTCAATGAAGCTCCTCGGGCTTTAAAACGTAAACAGTGCCTGGAGCGACCGACTTAAAGACGAGTCGCGTGCCCACGTCCCCGACACAGGCTTCTTATATCGGCCGCTTCCAGATATAGAAGCACGACGACGGGGGGAGACCTGGACAGTGTCATTACTTCAACCTGAATAATATAAAAGAGTTAAATAACAAGAGATAAGTTTCATAAGTTAGTCTCCAGAAAAGACTGACTGATACTGGATTTTCAGGCCTGTGATGGAATTGATGTTTTTTTTTTTTTTTTTTTTAGTCAGGAAGTACATATGAGCAAACTTCCATATAAACAGCTCCACATTGTCCAACAAGTGGACAGAAGAAGATGAGAGACAACAAGACGGGAGATTAAAGTTTGCTGTGCGTCCACAGACGAACCCGGACGAGTGTTTGAGAACAGGAATGTTTGGAGTGAACGAGGGGAAAGCGGAGCAGAGATGTTGGCAGCTTCGCTCAGTTTCTCCCCTCGTGGCTCCATTGTATCGTATGTCTCCTGCCCTTCTTTCTTTCCACTCGCTCTTCCTCTGTGTAACCCAAGACCACACGACACAGTTGGCGCGGCTCGGGGTAAAACTGAAACATCAAAGCGAAGCTGCTGAATGGATAAAAAGAGACTAGAGATCATGTATTTTTTCCCCTTTGCTACTTTGACTCGTCACGTTTTTTCCATCTGAAAAGCTCGGGCCGATCAGGTTCCTCGATTGCAGTCGGTTTCCCCTTGTTAAAGAGAAAATAGAAGCACGGGGGGTAAATTTAGATTTAGTGAAGATCTACTTGGAGACCATCCCCTCCTGCATCTGCTGGGGTCAGAGCGTCTGTCCAGCCGTCTTTATTTGTGTCCCTGTGAATAGCAGCGAGGACGGATGAGTTGATCTGGATTGATGGATTTAATCCACCTTTAAGACCAGAAGGTTTAAACACAATCTTTGATAGCTGTAAATGTTAGTCGAGGGTTGAAAAGGTCATTTTCATACACGAAGGAAAAGGTGTGTCAGTATGTTGAAAGACAAGAGTCATGAAGTGAAACTTGCTGTTTTGTTGTCAAAATCATGTTTCATGTGAATTATTAAATTCAAAAAATCATTCATAACAACATGAATCTGCACAATCCTAAAAATCCTAAAAACAAGCAAACAAACAAACAAACAAATGAAGACATTTTGCAGGCTAAGTCACTTTGACTTGCATGTTTGTTTGCAGCGTGAAAGTTGCACCAGCTCCTATTTTTTCCCTGTGCAAAGCTGAAAGGATTAGATGATTAATTGATTGACTAAAAAAGAAGAATCCATTTGATCAAAGTTATTGATCAAGCAATGTGCTGAACATTTGCAGTTTCAGCTGTTTCATCTCTATATAAATGGAACGTCTTTGAGTTTTTGGATTGTTGGTCAGACATCAACAACAAGCTGAACCTCAGGGTCTGGACAGTTGTGATGGACAGTTTTCACCACAGATGCATCCTCTCTGTTTCGTGCATTAATCTTTACTAATAACAAAGAGTCGATCATCAGTCGATCAACGCTGATGCATTAGAGTCTGTCCTGATCTGCCCTGATGTCTCGGATCAGCTCAGGTCTCCGGCTGCCGTGTTGGTTCCTGCTCCTGTGATCCTCCTGGTTTCACTGACACAGCAGTGACTCGACAGCTCCGACTTTGTCGTGAGCCTGGATACAGCTCACGGTTCATAATCACTTCAGTGTGACTGACAAACCTGACCTTCCCCTAATAATCACCAATGACAGTGAGCGAGAGGTGGAAAACACATGATCCCGCTGATTCACCATCGGTGTGAAAGCTATTACAGACGTGGAAAACTGTGCAACCAGAGGTGAAAATACTTCATTATTCCCATCAGAGATTCTAAATGGGCGTCAGTCCATTAATAGGTGAGGTGGGAAACACAAAACAGAGTAACTCAAGCCGGAGCATCTGCGGCATGCGCTGTTTACTCGTGGCTCAAGACGAGAGCGTTTGAAAGAAACTATATTTGAATGAACCCTCTGAGAGGAAGGTGAAACACAATATTTACCTGTCACAGAAACGGGGACAGCTGCCCGTCCACAAACTGTACACAAGCAGAGGTCAGGGGGACGGCTATGAATCGTGGGAGTTAACGGGGCCGGGAGGACGTGTCCATAAAGACATGCGTCCGGTTTCTTGGAAGCAGAGAAAAGCGGAGAATCAGCACTTCTGCTCTCGCGGTCAGGGCTTAATTTGGCCAAACTGAGATTGAGTAAGAAAACGGTTTCAAAAGAGTTTACTGTAACTTCTCTGTGGGAAAGTTACCACAGAGGAAGAGCAATCGTGCCCCTGAAGACGCACTGCAGACATCTGGCTTTAGGCTTTCTTCAATCTGACATTTCAAGATTTTTAGATTTATAATCTGATATATATCTTCATCATCATTACATTTTCATCAGTTGATCAGTTTATCCAAAACAGGCTGCACTTATTTTCAGTTTTGACCAGTTTTTGTTGCTTATCTAATATCACACTGCCTTTACTTGTAGATTAGTCATTAAAACCCTGAGAGTTTTCCTTTTGGAAGAAGCATTAAAAAAGTTGTAGCATGGCCTGTTAGAGTTCATTTGAATGACTTGACATGTGATGTTGATGCTGACGTGATGCATCGTGCAGACGTGGCGGGCGCTGTATATGAATACACTAAGATAAATACAAGGTGCAAAATCAGCAACGTATACATTTCGATCCCATCCATCAAACAGACGCTGTAGATAAACTTCATTGTGTTCACAGTGTCATATGGAGACCTTGTGATGAAGGCCGACCTTTCGCCCGCGAGCCGGCGAACTCACGGCGTTCTGCGGCTCTGCGGGGCCGATAAGCTGCGCGAGAGCTGACGTAGGCCGGCGTCCGGCCTGAGCCGAGCGGCCGGCCGCCTGTGAACGGCTCCTGCACTGAGTCACAGCGACTCCCACAGCAGCTGGTTCCACCTATTGTTCCCCGCTCCCGGAGAAAGCGTCAACGCCGCAGTGACACCTCTCAGGGGCGTCCCCAGAGCGACCCGCTGCACCTCTTTCACACAATTCATCTCAATCTGTCACGAAAACGGTAACAGAGTTAGTTTCACTGAGCTGAGAGACGCTGAGATTTCTTGGAGACGTGGAAGAGAAAGTTCGCTTCATTGATGCGTTTGTTTCAGTTCACACCTTCCGGGCATCATGAAAGCACATGTACCGTCGTTCATCTGGCAAAGTTAGAAAGTGTCCAGATCCATTAACTGACATGTTGCATGCAAGCTTGTTTCTGGAGTTCAGAGCAGGTGAAAAACAAGAGCAACAATCTGGTGGCTCATGTCCCGACTGTCAATTCAACCATGAAAGGAACAAAGAGGATTTAAAAGTGTTTGTTTATATCTTATTATTCACAGAGTTAGATTGGATGCAATTCATCCTCATGTTAATGGTTTCTGCTTTAAAATAAAAGTTACTGTTCTGCAATTTTTTTTCAGTAAATCATCCTTTTGTCTTTTTTTAAATTTGCCCGTATTTTGATTATTTATATCGTAGCCACTTTATTTATCAGTTGTTTCCTTTTTCTTCTGTAAAACCACACATTTCCTTGGATTCACACAAACATTTATAGCAAATAACACACTTTGTACACACACACACACACACTAACAAATGAAAACATCGACATACACAGTGGTTTCCCTCATAAGTTTCCTTCCTTTAACATATTTAAACCACCAGACACATTTTTCAATTTAAAAAAATCACACTTAAACATATGTTACTTTGCAAATATTTCAATTTCATTCTTTCTGTGTATAAAAAATTCTTATGCATAATCATTTCTATTTTAAAATCATTGCAAAATTTCACAAGATAAATGGATGATAAAAAGATGATGCTCTGATTCCACAGAAGAGCTGAATGTTGGATTCCAAGCTTGATCTATTTGAGACTGTTGGATTTTCTCTGTATGATCCACAGACATTTACCCTCTAATATAAACTTAATGTTTGGAACACACGGCCTTTAAACTGTCACTCTGGAATCATATGAGGTTCAGCTTAAAGAACATGAGCACAGATCTGGACTCCTGTTGACGGACACATTCAGAAGCACACGTCCATATATTTATCCTAAAGCCACAGTCGTTCTCTGGGAGCCACAAGACTGTGTGTGTGTGTGTGTGTGAGTGTGTGTGAGTGTGTGTGAGTTTGTGAGTGTGAGAGTGTGTGTGTGTGTGTGTGTGTGTGTGTGTGTGTGTGTGTGTGTGTGTGTGTGTGCGCGTGAGCGTGTGTGTGTGAGTGTGTGTGTGTGTGCGCGTGTGTGTGTGTGTGTGTGTGTGTGTGTGTGAGTGTGTGTGTGTGAGTGTGTGTGTGTGTGTGTGTGTGTGTGTGTGTGTGTGTGTGTGTGTGTGTGTGTGTGTGTGAGCCCGTGGCTGTTTTGGAGAAGCTGCCGTTCGTCCACTGTGAGCTCAGGAATGTCAGACAGGTGTAGAGTCCTGCAGGCGAAGGCTGTCGGCTAATTCAGCCTCAGAAAGCTGCAGTTCAGTAACAGTAACCTGAACCTGCCTCCGGCCTGTTCGACCTCGGCCGTCTGCACGTTGCCACTGTTTTTACTGTCTGTTTTCCTTCAGTCACCGAGGGACACTATTACAGGAAGTTTGCGGGAGGATCTGAATCTGGCCCGTCCGTCTTTTTCCTGAAGTTAGGAAGTCCCTCTGTATATTTAGATTACAGCTGTCCACCATGGAAATATTCAAGGCCCCCGAACGCCTCATGGAAGGTGAGAGCGACCAAAGTAAAACATAAACTCACGCAGACCCAAACAGGGCCGGAGGGCGGAGACGCTAACGCAGGAACCGATGACGCAAATCAGCTTCGCTCACTGACGGCTCTGATAATCGATTCATTATTACTAGGATGAAATTATTCATAAAGGAAAATCAAACTTTCTTTAGATGCTTTTTAAAATTCAAAAACATTCTCTGGCTCCAACTTCTGAAATGTGAGGATTTGCTGATTTCTCTGTTTTATATCATTGTAAATTAAATATCTTTTGAAGTGATGGTCAGACAGAAGGAGACGTGAAGATAAACCAGTAATGGCCTTTTGATTTTCTGATATTTTATAGAATCTCATTTATCTTGAAAATAAAACCTTGTTGTTTAATTTTAATTATATTTTAAGTGTTTCTGAACTAGGGCAGCAACTAATGTTTATTTTTGTCATCAATTAAACTTATGATTAATTACAAAAATATCTGATTAATCATTGACATAGTTTTCTATCTACCAGGTCCATTTAGTAGCTGTTGATCATATGACATGAACTTCCTCAGCACAGTCAGTTCCTCATGTGACGGGGAGTGGGGAAGGACTCAAGCGCAACACAAAACTATTGGTAGATAAGGGCCTTTATTAAAAGAAAAGAAATCTTAAAAACAAAAACTCACTGAAGGAAAGTGTCCAAAAAAACCCTAATCACACCAAGAGCAGATCCAAACAATCAAAGATGAACGAATAAATCCAAACACGACGAAAGCACAGACGGGCACGAGGGAACAAGAACAGAGGAGAAGAAGAAACAATCCGGCAAGAGCTGACAGAGATGAAGTGGCTCATATAATGTCCTGATGGTGATGAGCTGCAGCTGAGAACACAGGTGACAAGATGAGGTGGGAGTGGCTGACAGGTGAGGTGAGGCAGAGGGGGGGTGAGTAGGGAAGTACCGGGACCTGAGGTGAGAAGCTATGGCAGGTGAATAGTGACAGACTGACAGAACTTAGACAGGTAAACTAAGACAGAACTAGGAGACTGAACTAGAACAGAACAGGGCAGACAGAAAGCCAAGACATAGAACTAAGACCAAAAACTACAACATAGAACTAAGAAACAGAACTAGGACAAGACTACGACATGACGAGACCGACAGAACTGAAGGAACTATGACACGAACAGAACTATAACAGACTAAGGTCAAACAGAAACTAAGACTGAACTAAGACAGAACATGGCAGGACAAATAAAAGACATGAATTATGAGGTGTCGGTTGCATTTGTTTGAACACATGAAGTGAGTGTGTGCTAGTTTGCAACAGAGAAAATTATTGACTATGATCACAAACAATAAACTTTATTGATATAATAGATATCATATAATATAATTTTACACCTGATTAACTGAAACGACAATAGAAGAAGAACCATCAATACCAATAATTAAAATGGACTCTCCCACACTTTTAGGGGCTGTGACGAAAATGCCTGTTAAACTCTTGATAAATAAGAAACAGAAAGAGAAACAAAACTGGATTCGACATCAATCTTCACCGATTTAAAAGCTGACAGACTCCCGCTCACTTCCAGAGCCTCCCGTCCTGGGATTTCCCACACTTGACCTCGCTAACGTGCACGTTCGCCGCGACCAGCTGTCATGTTGCTCGTGTGAAACAGCTGTGTGAGCGAGGGGAAAAAGGGTGTGACGGACTGGAGACAATGACTCTGGAGGGCCGACGTCCGTTTTTAGCCTCCGCTGACCCGTTTCCAGTGTCGTCCGAAGATTCCAGAGGAGGCTTTCGACCGCTGCTGCTGCAGGAAGGGCAGGACAACTGCGCCGCAACCCGAAACTCAAACTGCCGCTCTAAATAAAGTTTTCATCCTCTCGCAACAGAGATGTTTTTATACAAAGGTTAGTGAGGACGGACGCCTCTGTCTTCCTTTATTCGTCCCAGTCGTGCTCCCGTTTCCATGACTGAGCAGAAATCCAGCGACACTGTGAACGTGAAGTAAACAGGTGAACAAGATGGAGTCAGCACGTTAACAAGCACCAACGTTTTTGAAGGAAGAGCAAAGGACAGAGTGAATGAATGAATGATTCATTCATTTCTTTGCAAGAAAGCAAAAGGTATATTTTTTAAAAACCACCCTTGACTAAGATAAAGATGCCAGTGATGGCATCTAATACAGTGTTTTATGTGATATGAGTCAAGTGCATGAAATTTTAGTGCCTTAATGTGAAAAGACTTATCTGGTTCTCATCGGAGACATTTTTGATGTTTTCACCTGCAGCTTTGTGAGGAAGCAACAGGAAGTTTGTATTTGACGGATCAAAAGGACACTGAGAAACATCCTGGGCGACGCAGACAAAGCTCATCTTTGACTGAGTCTGAGGCTCCATCAGATCAGGGTGATGTGTCACCACACAGGTCGAAACACGCCAAGCATCACGAGGTCAAAGGTCAGTCATTTGGTACGAATTCAAAACATTCGCCTGACACCGCGTTCGGCTCAAACCGTCTCGTGAGAATCCCTGTATCTGTTTACACAGCAGCATCTCTTCTCTCCATCTTTCACCTGATCGTAGGAAAACCAGCGAAGCATTTCAGAGTCAGCTACTTTACACATAATCCACTTTGGTGTAACAGAAGAGCAACAACAGAAGCACAAAGCATGTGTAGATGGGTGACCGAGGACATCTGCAAAGTAAAACTGAATTTGTGAAAATCCATGAAGATCCATGTTCTTAATTATTAATATATAAAGCAATGATACAAGTAATGAAAAAACAAGTGGACCTCTAAGATCAATAAGATAAAGTCACAGTCACCACTGAGGTTTTCAGTGTGAACAAACCAACTTATATTCAAATTTAAAATCTTCCAGTTTCCTGTTTATCTCATATTGTTGTTTGTCTCTCTGCCTTCAGGCCGAGTCTCAGAGTCACCGAGCGACTATCACGTTTCAGATAAGTAGAAGAAGTTGTGAGATAGAATTTCCCATCAAATAAAAACAGGAAAGAAAAGATGGAGCCGCTCGGCCGGAGGCTTGACCCTGTTTGTGATGTCGGTGTCGGTCGCACGTAGACACGCTTCAGGAGGCTCGAGGGACGGAGACGACCGACTCGAGCTACGAGTTGAACCACAGAGATGATCTCAGTGTTTTCCAAAGCTTCCTGCAGCAGATCGACTGACGCTTCCCTCCATCCACAGGCATCATATAGAATAGTAAAAGATATTTGTCAAACTCTTCATGCAGGTTAAATTTTCACTTTGCTGTACTTTACTTGTGCAGCTGGAATATAAAGGACAATGATTTCTTCGTAAATATGAGATAGAACTTGGTGTTGGCTGATACTTTGATCGGCATCAGGAGAAAAAAGTCATCTCATACATTCACAAGTCTTCTGAGGCAATTTACTTCAACATTTCCAGTTTGTGTTTATGATTCTTTATTTTTCTCCACTACACTTCAATGAGAGATCAGAAGACCGGGTCCTCGTGGGACGTTTCCTCATTTGGTTCCTGACAGATGTGTGTCGGTCCATGAAACACATGACGAGCTGAACCCAGGAGCTCGAGTCTGCTCTGAGAATAAAAGTGGGACATGAGATATTTTGTATTAGTGTCTAAAGGTCCTCAACTTAAGTGTATGTGGTTTTGAAGAACGTGTCCCAGGTTGAGCCACTGATCTCGGGGACGAGTGGAAAAGTACAAGCGTCAAACAGCACAAAGACTGACTGGCTGACGGAGGCCTGCTGGTTAATTTCCATAAACATGCTGAAACGGCCGCCGGACACCGAAGGAACAACGTCACATCTCTCCAGAACACTTGCTGCCATATGGCTCTCAGCGAGCGAGGAAAAGTAGTCCCATAAAAACGCCAATCACACATCGCACAGCTTCCAGCCACAAACACCACTTCTGTGTAAAAGGTTAGTACATGTTTATAATGTGAGATGAGATTAGAAAGTGTCAGAAAACAGAAATGAGCCATGAAACGTCACAAACTGGATGCAGATATTATACTTCAACAGTTCAGATGAGTTTAGGTTCATGGTTTTGTTTCAATTAGATATTTCTCACCCAAAAGTGTTGTGTGTTTGGAGTTAAAGGTGAATATTTATTTTTTAATTTTGCTAATTAAAAAGTGGATTCATTCAAAGCTCCATTTGATGAATTATATCAACATGTAGAGGAAAAAAAAGCCTGTAGTTGTTATCATGTTTCCAGCCTTCAGTTTCACAGCTGATCTTTTCATGAGCGACACGGTTGAATGGTCGTACTTTGTGCTATCTCTCCTTCAAATTGGAGGCAGGTGTTCGCTGATAGTGAGCTCACAGTCCCATAATGCCCTTTATCTGCACAGATAAAGCCACAGACACTCGTTCATACCAAAAAATCCTTTTTCTATTTTAGGCAGACGAAAATCTTTTTACCACATTTTTACTTTTTACTATTTTTTACAGACTTCAAAAATCACCTTGAAGTCTTTCTGGTAATCTCACATAAAAGTTTAGGGTTTTTCTTTCCTCTGATAAAACCTCATTCATTAGTCAGTGGTTCAGAAGCTACAGCCATTTTTATTTGAGCGTCATTCAGGCATTTTTGCACCAAAATCCAGTGGAAGCTAATTTTTCTTGTGACGTCTCCACATGGTGTTTTCATAATGAGGAAACACATATTTGAATAGTAACACATCACGATCATTTACCAACATTTAACACCGAGCTGGTCGTCGTGAGTCATTCACAGATTATGTAATATGAAGCAGCGACTCTCGGCGAGTCTCTGCCGGTGTGTGAAAAGCAGCCGGGTGGAGACTCGGAGCTGCAGAAACAAACAGCTCCATTGATGACAGAAGAAGAGGAGCTCTTTCCTCCTTATCTCAGGATGCATCTCAGGCCTCTCCTAATACCTGCCATCCTGATTAGATGTGGAAAAGAGCTCTGTGCCATCCTTCCTCCTCTAATTGCATCATCTGGATTGATCACCTGGAGATTAAATTAGATACTTTTTAAATAGATGGAGATTCAGACTTCAACAGTCGGACGAGCAAGCGTTTCTTGGTGTATAGTTTGTGGGCTGACAGATGAGGAGAATACAAAAGTTATGTCAGCCACAAACACAGTGAACGTGTTTCAGTGTGATGAGGTTACATATAGAGTGAAGACCAGGAGTGTTTACCAAGCTCGCACCTCGGGGACGTGGACGGGCCTCGTACACTAAAGGCCCTGAGGAGTCCCTGGTTTCTTGAATGTGTCTGCAGGGACCAAACTGTTCGACCTGGGACGTGTAATCAAGAGCCCTCACTGATTTACATCTAAACACAGATGATTTAATCCTGCTCTTCAGATCATGAAAATACTGCATGAAACAAGTGAAATAAAGAGAATGAAAATGTTCAGTAACATTCACAGTAATGTCAAATCTACTCCAACAACACACCTGTGACACGATGTTGTTAATGGTGCAGTGTGTTCAGATATGTTTTAATGAAGCCATATGTAGCAGTGCATCAGTCAAAGCAGAGATAATGTGGTTAAAATCTAACCGTCAGTAAACCATCTCAACATCACACTCAAGAATGTCTCCGCTGTGTTTACCTGACTCCACACACCTGTGGTAGCTATGGAGAGGCGAGAGCTGCGACACGGCGACTCGGTGACTAAGGACCCGGGCAGCGGCGACAGCAGGGGCATCAGGCCAGGTGACTGTGGCAAACACACACACACACACACGCTTACACACACACACACGGTGCCATTAGCATCCATAAAAAGCCGGGGCCTGTCAGCATTAATCACCCGCGGCCTGTTATTGTGGTCTCTTGAGCGGAGGTGTACATGGACATCGAACAGCAGGTTTTTCCCATCATCATGTGTGCACAGCCCATGTGATCCGGCCGACAGGAGGGTGTCTGAAATCTGTCCTGTTCCACACCAGGAAATTATCACAGGGGGTGAAAGATGATTCTAGTTTTCACTGCCGCAAACTGTTAAACTTAACTATGACAAACACCAGGAGGAGAGAAACTGAGCATCTGTTTATTTGGTATTGCTCATATTTGTGTTCCGCTGTAAAGCTGCCAAATCATCTGTTCATCACTGAAATCCAATCCTCCACTAATGAGTTAGCTTTGCTTAAGCCTCAGGTTCCCTTAAAATACTTTTATTAGACAATGACTTGGTTTGCATAAAGTAAAAGTCTTCGTAGCTGTTAGTAGTTTACATGCAAAGTAACAGATGTAGAATGAAGAAGAATGAAAAAGAGAGTTCAAGTCCTTCCGACTTCCTCACCATCACTGCATGAAGTGAGTGTGAATGTTGGATTTTTGGTTTCAGAAAATTACAGAAAAGACCTAAAGCTTCGCTGTTGTGAGATGGTTAATCATGATGTGATCTTAGTCTGTAACAGTACATCAAGTTGTCAGAATTGGTGCTGTTTTGCTTTGTGTCATAGAAAGAATCCAACATAGGCTCGGGTGTGCCACTGGGCTCTGCTCTAGGCCCACTGCTCTTCTGTTATGACACTAAAACCTAATTTCTTATCTTATCTTATCATATAAGTGGCATTGACATTAATCACGAGTCGATTTACAACAGCAGCTACTAAATGTAAAGTTAGATTTATATCAAGTTCATTAATATAAATCATTGAGGTTTTAATGTTTTATGTCACTAGTTTCATGAGCAACTGTCCTCAAGAAAACAACAGCGTCACTCGTTCCTAAAAGCTGCATGTTGCTAACACTTGACTGACAAAGACCTGCTACAACCGTGTCATTTATAGGTCTTGTTTGTTAGAAGCAAAGGTGCAGGACTTCAGGAGGAGGTCAGATGATTCAACAAAACATCAGACTTTAACACATGACACAGCTTTTTATTTCCTGCCAACAGTCAACGTTGGTTTCTTTTAATCATGAAGGTTCTCCAACCTGAACAAAGTGGTAGTTTTAACCGCAGTGTTTCTCGAACCTTAACCAACTCATTTCTTCTGCCAAAGCTCAACCAAACTTTAATCTGTGTCAGCTGTTTCAGATCACAATGAATCATATGAAGAATTTTGGTAACTTGTAATGTTTTGGAAGGTTTCGAAAACAATGTCGTGCTGCAGATTTGAGGCTTCAGATCAGAAAAGGCTCAAGTGGGTCTTTTTTGAAAGACAATGACAAACGATGTGTTTTGTCCTTTAGTTTGAAGGACTTATTCCATAATGTGTGACAAGACATTGAACATGACACGATCAAACTATAATTACTAGAATTGATATATGTAAATACTTGTATAAGTTAATGCACTGATGCACATGATGCACGAGACCATTTCACATAAACCAGCAGAAAAATGTTTTTAATCAGAATAATCAACCAGGGCCGCAACTAACAATTGTTTGTGATGTTGATTAATCTAACAACTATTTTCTCAATTGATAGATTTATTTTTTGCTATTTCCATCAGAAAATGGTAGATGTCATGTTGCAAAGTCTTGTTTTGTCTGACAAACAATCCAAAACCCAAAGATTTTTGATTTATATTGATGGAATTGGTCAATGTTTGGCATTTCTGCTTGAAAAATAACATAAAGGATTAGTTGATTACCAAAAAGTTGGTGATTCATTTTCTGTCCATTGATGAGTCACTCACTTGGCTCGTTGTTTCACCTCCTATGATTCAACAGGTGTTTGAAAAGCCAAATCAGCTCATGATGCAATGACCCTTTTAAATTGAACAACTGGCCAAGAACCAGAAAATGAAATCAAATAAAGACCAGAAAGTCATAAAATGTGAGCCGTGTGGCAAAAATAATGAGGCAATCTTTTGATCTGCAGTTTATCAGTGGAAATCCGTTGGTTTTCAGGCATAATTGCGATGACATAATCTGCTCTGGCAGCGAGCCAGTTCTGGCACAGCGGCGAAGCCAACTCCGCCGAGTCCTGCAGGAGTTTACACAGTCCGTTGCTTCACGAGGCTTTTGACTGTAACTTTCTTTTAATTTGATCAAACCATTTTTTCAGACCGTCCACAACTCACGGCCTGTTTTAGCTGCGGCCTTCAGACGCAGCAGGCCGCCGCGCTCGGCTGCACCGACCAATCACAGCTTAGATCATGGAGCCTCCAGGTATTTTTGGCAGATTCATTCTTTCATTCTGTTCCCTTTGAACTCGTGTACTTGTGTGCTACCTGTTCCTTCTTCGTCTGGCTCTCTCGGGGGATTGTGGACCCGGAGCTGACGTGGTCGGTTGTCAGCGTCCTCCCACTCCAGGCTGCGTCCCCATAGCAACGACGGGGCACAGCGGCAGGCGGAGGGAGGCCACGTCTCCGGTGAACGCAGAGGTAAAGACAGTGCAGGTTACAGATATACATGATACAGAGCTGGGAGCTGCTTTCATGACGACTTAACAAAACATGTGACACATTTTACGTCTTAAAGTCCTGTTTGGTTTTTTTAGTTTGTGGCCCTTAAGAGGAAAAGTTGGGTAATAATCCAATAAAAACTGCTGACAGCACGACTGCAGATTGGAGGAACTTGGATGTTGAGCTGATTCAGTTCAGTTTCATTCACCTCCACTGTGCTGGGCAGCAGCTGAATTATCTGCAGGTCTGCATCCTGTTCAGGCAAAGTATGAAAGTATGCATTTGTAATTTGGGCGAACTGACCCTTTAAAGCACTATTTCAACACTCTGATTGTGTACTTTGTCCCGGCTAACATGTTTTGAGGTCAGGCCGAAGTTGGAGTAATGTATCCAGGATGCGGCTGCTCTCAGAAAAGGTGAGAGAAGCGAGGTGCTTGCCAGGCTTCTGCCAGCGTAAGACTCGCTCTCAGAAACAATCCCATCCTGTCCACAGCTGTTGTTTTCTCTCCTCTCCACCCGCTCCCCCGATTACCCACACCGACCGGCGAACAACCCCCTCCCCGTCCACTCCTCCCTCACTCTGAATAGTTAATCCCTCTCTCTGTTTGTCTGCAGATATCTGGCGCACACAGCAATGCAGCCTTGTCCCGAGCTTCTGTGGTGTCCATTTAATCATTGACAATGTCTTTGTATATCTTGCATCCTGTGCGATAAAATCACCATGCTAACAAAGCCATGAGCCGTCCTGGCAAAATGAAAATGAATGGCACCGTGCATGGAGCCCTGCAGTTTCCCATTTCAATGCTAATTGTTGACTTTGTGCTGTGGAGGAGAATGTGCTTCGAACACGTCATGATGTGTTACAGTAAAGCTGGTTTTTAATTAATGTGCCAGAGCTTTGCTGTTTGCTCCATTAACTGGATCATAACGTGTTCTGATGTGGGGCAGCAGTGAGTCACCACTAATTCATCTATCAGTTATATTTTGACTAATTGGACGTCTTCAAATGGCTCGTTTTTATAAACCAAATGTTGAAGGTTCACAGCAAAACAGAAGAAACAGAGAAAATTTTAATATTTTAGAAATTTAAAACTTACTTGTCAAAAGACTAAAACAATCATCACTCATTCAAATCATCCTGTTGATCAGCTGATCAAAAACAATTCATTCTTTCTTTGCTCCTCTTATAGACGGTGCTCAGGTTATTTTCACATTTAGCCACTGAATGGAAACAACATTACACAGTTCTGTGCAAAAGTTTTAGGCAGGTGTGAAAAAATGCTATAAACTAAGAATGCTTTCAAAAATATAAATAATAATTGTTATTTTTATCAATTTACAAAATGATGAGTGAGCAAACAAAAGAAAAATCTAAATCAAATCAACATTTGCTGTTACAACCCTTTGCTTTCAAACCAGCATCAGTTCTTACAGGTACAAAGTCAGGAGTTTTGTAGGATCATAGTCAGATGAGTGATCAACCAATTCTACCACACAGGTGCTAATGATCATCAATCACAACCACAGTCATTAAGTGAAACAGAAGCAGCTGTGTAGGAGGCTGAAAAGTGGGTGAGGAGCAGCCAAACTCTGCTGCCAAGGTGAAGCTGTGGAACAGTTTCATGTCACAGGTCATAAACCATGAAGAACAAGAAGTCCTGGAAGTGACGGTGTGGCCCCACAGAGCCTGATCTCAACTTCATCCAGTCTGTCTGGGATCACATGAAGAGACAGAATCTGAGGAAGCCTACAGGAGATCTGTGGTTCGTTGTTTGGAACAACCTACCGGCCGACTTCCTTCAAACACTGTGCGAGTGAACCGAGAAGAGCTGATGCTGTTTTGAAGGCGAAGGCTGGTCACACCAAATATTGGTTTAGATTTCTCTTCTGTTCGTTCGCTGCATTTTGTTAATTGATGAAAATAAACTATAAACACTTCCACTTTTGAAAGCATTCTTTGTTTACAGCATTTTTTCACACCTGCCTAAAGCTTTTGCTCAGTTTTGTGAATTTCCCCACTGTGGGACAAATAAAGGTTTATTTTATCTTATCTTACTGTGTATCAGATATTTATTATAGTAACAAAGAAAAGATGCACACAGCGTAAAAGATGTTTGTACTGCAGATTAAAGTGCAACAAAACTCATGATGCAGTTTGATTTTAATACAAACTCATAAAACATTCTGACTTTGATGACGAGAAATTTCATGTTTATTGCCACATGTATAATAAACGATCTGTTTTTGACGCTGCGGCTCGAGTGAATTAAGCTGCAGCATTATCATGCGTCCCTGCAGACTGTCTTTGAGACACACAGCGTCCCTCCTGTAAATATCTGACGGCCCCATTTGAAAAGCTCTGGGATGAAGAGACCTGCAGCACTTTGCATTTCTGTTCCTGTAATAGCACTTTAAAGCAGGGGAAGTTCACAGGGGTAAACCCATAAGAACCAGGGGAGCTGACATCATAACCCAGATCCTGAAAAAACACATTTTTAGCTCGGCAAAGGCTTGAAGTCAGTCAGTCACTGTGACGTTAACGAGACTCCGAGAGTCACGTGTTCGTGTCAGAAAGTCCCGTCAGGACAGATTGATTGATCCTCCGGTCAAAGTGGAAGAGTCACATATCCGCTGTAAACCTTGAGCAAACAGTCGGCAGATTCTGTGAGGATATCGGACTAATCCCTCTGATTGCTGAAACCGGACTCGCTGACACCTCGATGCAGAGAAGGAACCGGTGTAAAACTGTGAAACACCACGATCGCGATCCAGATACATTATCTATCAAATATATTAATGATTAAAGAAAAACTATGGTCATCAAATCTTGGTTTTTGTTTTTGGAGCTCTTGCCATTGATTTTATGCACTCGCTGAGTTAATGACTGATATTTTGGAACACTTTGCTAAAAATAGATTGAGCTGGTGAATGAACTCGACTGATCAGACGATCAGAGATAAACAAGCTGACAGTTTAGATTAGATTAGCTTTACGTACATTTTGGGTAATAATGTTATTTGCCTTTTCTCTTCCAAAATTGTCTGATTGTTAACAACATCTCTGATTTTCTGATGAAGCTTTTATCCCTATTGGACCTTTTTTAGCCATGTTGCCACATTCAGATGATCTCAGCAACTACTTTGAGTCAATTTTATCATATCTGATGACAAGAACCATGAAAATAAAACTTGTTTGATTGTCAGTCGCTCATATTGATTCCCAGTCAAATGAAAGGACGATGTCCACTGCAGCAGAAAACAGGGACTGAAGCTTCATGGACGCAGCAGGTTGTTGCTGTCAGTGCAGCTTCTGTGTTTGACGTCACCGGTCAAACTATGATCATCAGCCACGTTCCAGCGGTGCCAGTTATGACGAGCTGCGTCGGTGCCAAGGCCTCTTCTAACTCTTCAGTGGATCTCCAGCCATCAAACATTACACAATACGATTTAGCCGCCGGCAGCTGCCTCGGAGGACACAGACTGTCTGCGTCCAAATTTAGGAGCAAAGAGCAGTGAACATCTTTTACATGCAGACCTTCCCAGAGCTCGAGGTCGATTCATCGGTTTGGCTGTTAAATCGGTGCCAGTCGAACCTTTTACAAGCTTTCGTTACAAACACTGAGGCTGAAATCAGTGACACAAGATCACAAAGAGTAACGCTGGATTTCATGCATGACTGTTTCCTGTGAATCCCTCGAGTGCACGAAGGAAATTTGAATCCAGGGCAGGAACGACGGCTCCGTCGCCAACAATGAAAACAACTATGTAGAGAGGTGATTACATAACATGACTACATCAGATGGTCATTGCTGGAATCTTAGTAGGATTATAACTTTAAAGCAGGAACACACAAAGGTTTCTCCAGGTCAAAGCTGACACACAGTCACATACAAACATCCCTCATTATCAACCTCCACTAACCAGGACCATATAACTCAGAATGGTTCAGCTGCTGACAAACGGTGGAGCAGCTGGTTTCATTATCACATCAAACTGAAAACCAAAGATTGGCAGCAGATCTGATGAGACCCTGAGATCTGCCGTGTGCATTCATTCATGTTGGTACCTGCTCATGTTTGTCTGTTCTCCTTCAGCAGACCTGAGAGAGAAAGCTCTGATTTGATTTGCTGAACGTGTCCTGATCTATAAAAAGAACAAGTGAGGCCAGATTAAATTGACAAAATGATTCGGCCTCGTAATGATGATGGTGATGATGACGGGAACGCGTCCTAATTGGCCGTTACAGCGTGTGTGTGTGTGTGTGTGTGTGGTCGTCAGCTTCATCAGCAGAGCTCTGTGTATGAAGGTGTGTATTACTTGCACCATGTACTTGTCACCCGCTCTGAAACGCTGCCACGCTGTTGTGGTCGCTTACAAAAGAGCGAATGACTCTGCCGTTACGCAGCTACATCACGCTGCCGCTCACATCGCTCACATTCTTTGGTTTTTTTGCCAACCTGACATTCTCGTGGGCGTTTCACAGGCAGATAATAGGAGGATCAGAGCTGGAATTTGTTGAACAAACTGTGGCGCTTTGACTCGGAAACCTTTATTGTGGGTCCACCGAGTCCGTTATGCTGCATTCTTCACGCAGGTAAAACAAATGGATGATGGGTTTTTAAACACTTTTCTTGCTCATTTGCTTTGCTGTGAAAACACAAAAAAGGAAAGAAAAGTTAGACAAAAATGTTGGAAAAACTTGAAGGTCGTGTGCAGCTCTGCAGTGAAATGAGATTTTGCCCATTTTAAATAGTATAAACAAATCATTGCATGGGAAACACTGAAGTTGGACTGATGGTCAGAGTGAACCATAAGCTCCTCCCTCGCTTACAATATGTTAGACTTCTTCTATTTTGTTTCTTCAGAAGGTTTCATAAATTGCGTATTGTGTGTGAAATTCTCCTCGGCCAAGTAAAATCAAACATTTTCATATGAGACACAGGAGACTGAGTTCAGAGAGTTTCCTCCATTAAGCTGTGTGCATTATGTCACCAAGGTGTGCAGGTGAGCATGTGCAAATCTGAAAACCAAACATACACCTGGTAAAGACAAAGAAGACAAAAAGCCACTGGCAGTTATTCAGATCCAACGATGAGGCCCTTTGAAAGGACACAAACAAGGACGCAGTTGAAACCGAGCTTTGGTTGGAGGTTAGTTCTCCCAACATGAACCACAACGTCTCTGGTTCGAGTCTGTCCAGGGACGTTTGTTCCACGTTCATGTGTCTCTCCTCTTTCTGTCTCTTTTCTCTAATAAAAACATAAAACGGCCAAGAAACACACAAAAGACTGAACTTTAATCACAGCAACACCCAAACCAGCGCAGCTACAACAATTCAGTGTTTCCTCAGGAAAACAATGGTTCACACCGGCCAGAAGCAAATCTGTGCCAAGTAGTGTCGATACAGTCTATTTATAATTGGCTTGTATTGTTAAAGACAGAGGCTTGTGTGCGTGGATTTGGTCGTTAGCAGGAGTTTCTTTTTTAATGTGTACGTTACATGCGATCATTGTTTCAGGATTGATATCGGGGCTGTATCACGAAATCCTGCAGCAGTTTTATGTAACTTCGACGTCAAGCTTAGGTTCACTGTGACTAAAGCCTGATTTGAACCTCGATCTGTTTTGACCTACAAATCCAGCTGATGCTCACTGGCGCACGTGTCTTTCACATATTCAGAGACAGAACCGGGTTTAGACACATGTCTCCCGTCCTGCTCTTGTTGTCTTATGAGACTCATCACAAATCACAGCTGACTGGCAGCTTTGTGTCCCGGTGTTTTTTATATTCTCCTCATCTGTCAGCGTGAACAGAGGCTAATCTCTCGCAGCTAAATATGACGACCCCCCCCTCATCTGTCAAACAGTAAAGCCCCCTGCCAGGCTCAGGTTGCTGCACCTAACGTGACCCCCCCCCCCACCCCCCTGTGTCCCGCTGACCTCGGCTACCTCGGGAAGGTCAAGGTCAGCCTGCATGTGCCGGGTCAAACGCAGGTCTACTCCCGTCACCATCTGTAAAACAGACAGAGAGAGCCCCTGACCAGAATTATCCCAGACTATGCTCGGCATGCGTCCAAGTTATATTTGACATTAAGAAGTATTTGGTTCATTAGCTGATCCCTGTGGAACTCCTCTTAAGGATTATCACACTTACTTTTTTAGAATCCTGAAAATAATTACGCTGCTTTTTCAAACAACCAGAAGACAAATTATAGTTGTCGATTATTTCATGACTGAACTGAGCTAAAACTCAGTTATGATACTGTTGATTATTAGAAGAGGTTGTGATTTTCTTCAGTGTTTATTAAATAGTAGAATAATAAAATTAGTTGGAAAGTGAAGTCATGGGTCAAAGAATAACTGATTCATTTTTTACATTTTAAGATGTAGGGCCTGAGCAGATGCAGGAAATGGAGACACCTCTTTTGGGCATATGATTCATCTGGTCAGCAGCAGATTTTAACTCTGCTGTTTGAGTCTTTATCAACCTGCAAGGCTTTTTTTAAAGACATAGAGTCTGTTGTGTTTGTTAGAGGTGAAATGATAATCAGAAATACTTTGAATCAGGATCTTTTTAGTGTAAAGTCTCTGTTTCGTTCTCTCAGCTTCCTTTGACTTTGGCTGTGACCTGGTTGTTGACAACACAAACCAGAGATGTACCAAAGCTTCCATCTGTCAAACCCACTGAGCATCATTTTGCCAAATAATGTCAGCAATGCGAGCGGACCTCTACAGTATGTCAGAAACCCAAGACTCATGCAGGAGGATCTGAAAACCACCGACCGGATTGTGACTAAAAATTTCAACAATGAGAAGAAAATTCTGACGAATGCGACAGAGGTTACGGTTGAGGAGAAAACGATTATGTGCCGTCTGATGACAGGGGTTTTGTCTCCGTCGGTGTCGGTGTTTGGCGTCACATCAAAGACGGGTCGACGGCAGCTGGCAGAGCTTCAAAGTGCAGCTCGAGCGAGAGGCAACGAGGCGTTTCAAGTCCACAGGACGGTCGAGTCCTTGGAAAATTCCACCGTCTCTGTGCAGGCCGCCGCGGCCGGGACACTGACCCGCCCCGTTATCATCGTTAATATCCAAATCACTACAAGGGTTCCTGCTCAGGGAGCTTCTGTCAGTCCTGCATCACGTTTGTCACATTACTTATTGCAAACGACTGTTAAAAGAATTATAAAGCAGTCAGAGAAAGCAGACATCTGCCTCTAATTACATATTTTAATAAAAGAAAATGTTGAGAAATATTTGATCTGTCAATTCATTTGTTAATTGATTATTTATTTGTTATTTTTCTCTGATTTATTTTGTTCTAAATTGAATATCTTTGAGTTTTTGACTGTTTGTAAGACACAACGAGACATTTGAGGACGTCAGCTTTGACTCTGGGAAGTTGTGATATTTATAACCTAAACTGTTACTTTGTTAAACGGAAATGAATCAATGCACTAACCAATGCAAACTAATCACGAGCTTCAGTCCTATAAAATGGTGAATATTTTTTCATTCAAATCAGAGCAGTTTCATGAGAAATGTTCAAAAATGTATTTTTCTTATTGAACAAATCCTCAAAACCTGTTACTCTTTATCACTTGTAGTACTTGACATGTTGTTATGAATTATTGGTTTAAAGGTACAAATTACTACTTTTATCATGAAGTTCAACTTATACTTATTAACTTAACTACATAATTCATGCACACAAAAATGTAGCTTTATGGACAGATGATTGCGGAGGTGTGAGCAGTGGGTTTAACATCAGTCTGGCAGGTTTTGAGTTGTTGTTTCAGTGTCAGATTCCACCTGCATCACTACTCAGACAGATGTTTTGTATGTGATCAGCTTTGCCTTCATTCATCAGACAGTGATAATAGTGAACACGAATCTAACAGGTGACATTTGGCCCAGTTCACGCACTGGTTTTCACTCCTCACTTTCTTTGTTCCCAGATTATCCGTCTTAATACAGACTGTGTTCCTGTTGTTGTGGAAAGTCTTGCACAGGAGGAAAAGTCATTTTTCAAATCCACTGTATGAAGCAAGCACTGAAAATGTCGTCATGAGTGTTACGACGTCGCATTGGGAAATCAAGATTTTCACTCGTTCCAAACGAGTAATACTCTGTAAACTGGCTCGTTTGATTCTGTCCTGAAGCAGCTTCGGTTTTGTCTGGCCGAGCGGGGGTCCGTCCGTGTGAAGCAGGAAGACTTGGCTTCGGCTCAAGACAAAACACACAGAGGATCACAGGTCTGGGCGAGAGCTGAGTCTGTTTGAACGTCGGGTTCCCAGAAGCTTCGATGAAAGCCAGGGGATCCGGTGATAGTTCGGGAGCGCAGATTGTGTTTGTGTTGCGGGTCCAAGCTTTTTACTCCGACGTTGTTGTTTCCAGATTCTGCTTGTAGCTCTGAGAGTCTCAATCAGCTGTGCAGCGCGATGTATAAAACACAAATAAATAGTGATAAAAAGTAAACTGTTTGGATACTTGATATCTCAGGGGTTTACACAGAAATAATGGAAGTTGGCCTAACATTTACCTTTGGATGTTTACTCCGCTGATACACACTGTTATTGTCTTCATAAACAGGCAGCGAGCAGAGCCGCACAATAGAAACACAGACGTTCACCTACGGCCGAACGAGCCGCCGCACAATGTGCCACTACTCTTCCTCTCAGGCAGGAAGTAACCTCAATGTGCCTTTCCTGGTCACAACTTTAAATTAATAATTCAATAAATAAATGCAATATTAAATGGTGTGACCGGAAAGTGGCTTTTTACTTTCCCACCGCCGTCGCCCTTCAGGGACAAACTGGGGGAGAAAATCCAGAAAATAAATAAATGAGGTGAAACTCTTCTGAGCTTTATTGGTGTTTTTCGATGCTTGACTGATGCATTTTGTATTTAATCCCGTCCTGCTCGTCTCATAAAGGAAATATGAAACACAGATCCCGATTGTAATAAGCAACAGCTCTGACTCATTTTCTCTCTCTTCCCCCTTCAGAACGATCGAGATGAATCAGATACCGTAACTGCTTTATGTCACATGAGGGGAACACACACACAGAAGCATCACGTTCAAAGCTCGAGCTCCGGCTGCAGCTCCGACTCCGCAAGTTGACATTAGTGTCAGTCTTCCTTAATGGTAAACCGAGGAATTTTCCATTGACTTGGGTTCACGTCCAGCCTTTTTTTTTTTTGTCTGTCTGTGCAGTTGAAGAGAAGAGGTAGAGCCGTGGAAGATAAAAATGATACGAGCATGAGAAAAATTCTTTCTCTGCTTTGTCACATCTGAAATTTGAGCATAAATAATGATACAATCTTAATATTTATCATCCATTCTGAATATAGTTATTGATCAAAGCAAAATGCATCTTGGTTGAAATGTATGTTTTTGACATCAATACATGGAATAAAGGGACCACATTTGGGATTTAAGAGGTAAAATGTCATTAACTTTAAACGTCCGTGCAAACTTTTACAGCAAACTGTCTGAAAACCACAAATGTCAACCTCATGGTGGCGCTAGAGGAACAGTCAGGAACAGCAAAGTCTTGGATCCATCCTCTGGGAACCACGAGTATTGGTACCAAATGACATGACAATCCTTCAGCAGTTGTTGAGATATCTGAACTCAGACGACTGGATTCAAATCTGAGACACGAACAGTTCAGTGGACGTTATAAAGAGCAGAGAGACGGACACAGAGAGAGAGAGGACGGAGGACAGGATGAGAGACGGATCGGCACAATATGTGTCAGGAGCCAGAGAGAAAAGAGGAGCTGTTAATCCGTCCTGTGTCAGTGAAGGATGCAGGACGAGGCGGCTGCTCAGTGTCAGAGGACGGAGAGACGTCCAACACGCTCAGAGACTAGGACACTCTGAGTCCACTCTGCATTTCACAGGAAAACACTGTACTTTTTACTTCATGTATTTGACAGCTGTTACTAGTTACTTCACAGGTACATGTTCACATCCAGCATGAGGTAATGTCAGAAAGTGTTGACAGTTTTGAAGTGTCTCAAATCTGTTTTGCCATTAAAACACTTTTTTAAAAGAAATGATTGAAAGTAAATTTAGAAGATTTACACTGCCTTTTGACTTTTTCTGTCTTTCCTTAACCGATATGAAAGTATGAATTAAGACTGCAAAAGTAATCAAGCTTCTTCACAATTTTGCTTGTACTTTCAGGACTGTGACTTTACGTTGTTGGTAAAGTACAGGACACATCAGGTGGCAGAATGGACGATAACCGGTGCAGCTAATTTGAGGAGATGCATCATATAACAAGTTGATCACGTTTGCTTGTAAAACCTTGAAGTAAACTAGTAAATGTCATATAAGTGGTAGTGGAGTATAAAGTGCAATATTTATCTGAAATGTATGAAGTATAAAGTAGCATATAATAAATACTCTAGTACCTCAAAATTGCACCTAAGCAGAGAAGTTGAGTAAATGTAATATTTACTATACATTCATTTCCACTTTATGCATTGACTCATGTTTTAAAAGCAAGACACACTTTTAACTTAATTAACAGCAAAAGGTCTCATCTGCCCTTTTTCATGTTAAATAAGACTTGACTTCATTATGAGGAGCCACACAGCAGGATTCTGGTCGTCCACTGACATTTTATTGAAAAAAGATATAATATCATGTACAATAATAATAATATTAATACAAAAATCTGTACATTCCGTGGTTTTGCAGTACATTTGGAAGACTGATACAAAACAACTGCAGCAGGGAGGGAGGTATTTACAGGTGTAGGATCTGTGGAGCCGAGCGGCCTTCCGTCACTGTTTTACCTTTAAAAAAAAAAAAAAAAGATGCAGGATATACATTTGTGTTGATGCAAACTCCTGTGCAGTTCACCTTCATACGCTGGGCTTTACAGTACATTTGGCTTTGAACTACGCTTTGTCAAATCTTACATTCTCGAGCAAAACAAAAGCTTCACGACAGAGAATGAAAACTCAAGTAGTGTCGATGCTCTGTCGTCTGCACGAAGCCAAAAGGGAAAAGTGTCATCGTCAATGTTTTACTCGGAGATTTTTTTGCAACCTTTTCAGTCTCCGATCGTAACACTGCATCAGATTCAGACGTTAGAAAGGACGTTTAGTTCTCTTTCATATTTTATAAAAAAGCAGGTTTGGCTTTAAAAAATCTTTTTGCTTCAAGCTGGGACCTGAAAATCCTCCAAACATGATTGTTCCACTAATTGAATCATTTTAGTTCAGCCACACGACAGAGCTGCAGTAAAGCCTTTGGTTGATTTATAGATTTTCACTTTCCCCCTTTTTGACTTTCCAGATTAAGGCTTGATGAAGTGGCTCAAGATAAGGATGATCGACATTTAAAAAAAAAAAAAAAAAAAAAGATAAACTGTACACACATTCTTGAAAAACAAACCTTATTAAAACTCCCTAAACGTTCTACTTCTCTGTACCAAATCTACCAGGTGTTGTTTTTAAGAAACACATAACTATGATAATAATACTCTTTGGCATTTTTTATCAACCGTAAAAAAAAAAAAAAAAAAAAGCAACATCATAGCAGCACATTTAAGAACATTCAGATTCTCATATCACCCCGGTCTCTGTTTAAATTAATGATTCTTCTGTCAGTTTGATGCCGTTAATACTCCCCTGCTCTATCTCTTGACACGAGCAGGCATGTTTCCATCGGTCCGACCAGCCATGAACAGTCGCTCAGATCTTTAAGGATAAAGCAGAAGTTTTCTACAAGTCGTTTGTTGCATAAAGAAAGTTCTTATTTAGGCTTCTGTGATGTCTGCTATGAGACCAGCTCGAGAACAAATACTCTACTTGTACCTTTGTTCCAGACATCTACCTTTCGTTTCCTCTTTGGTTCTACCACAAAGTCTAACTTCCACTATTTTCTAGCAGCACTTTTTCTAAGTATAAAAACCGCCTTGTTCATGCCGGCCAGACAAACTGAGACATGCCTGCAGTTTTCAAGTCAACAACCTCCTTCCTCTCTGTCGTCTCGCAGTCACCAGACACACATTCATGGGGACTTCATGGAGAATTCTTCCTGCAATATGCACATGGTTCATAGTGCTGTGTTTTGTCATACTGTATGTAGTCAAAGTTCAAACAGACTCCTACATACAAAGTCCTAAACCTCGCCGCTTCCACAGCAGTACCGTTCGGCTTGTCCTCTACCCAAGGCCCAGCTCGGCTCGTGGTGCCTTTTGGAGCAGAGAGGTGATTGTAGAAAATCTCTCCCGTGAGGTCTGAGGTCTGAACAGTCATATTTCTGATTCTCGTCTCAGAGGCCGGGGCTCGAGCGGCACTGTGGCTTGGCTGTGTTCGGTCTCTGAGATGTTGTCCGTCTGGGTGCCGTCGGGCCCAACGCTGCCCCCGTTTCCCTCGTCCGTGTCCTCTTTGTTCTCCAGCGCCATCTCGTTTTCGTAGCAGAAGGAGTTGGAGTTTGAGAGGATGTATTTTTTCTCTGCAAGGTCTCTGGCGCTGCACAGAGGAGTGCTCGGCACCTCGTATGTCTTATGGAAGCGGGAATAGTCCACCTTGTAGTAGTTCTTCTCCTCGAAGAGCACAGGCTCGAAGCGATGGCCCCACAGGATCTCGCTGGCGACGTAGGAGCTGCGGCACTGCGTGGTCATGGCGGTCGCCTCGACCATGCCCTCCAGGATGACCACGATTTCAAACTCTGAGTTCTCCAGGTCCTGTTTGCTCATGTCGTAGAAGGGGCTGTCCTCGTCGATCTCGTGGACAATGGTGATGGGGGAGACCAGGAAGATGCGGTCGACTCCGCTGTCGAAACCCACATCTATGTCCATCTGATCGAGGGGGATGTACTCCCCCTCTGCCGTCGTCCGGGATTTCAGAAGTTGCGCCCGCACATGCGCCTCAACCAGGTGGCTCTTCCTTAAGTTGCCCACACGCCACATCAGGCAGAGCTTGTTGTCCCTCATGGCCACTGTGGCGTTATGGCTAAAAACCAAAGTTTCGTTCCTCTTCTTGGGCTTTGCCATCTTTGCCATGACAGCACCAATGATGAAGGCGTCAATAATGCAGCCCACGATGCTTTGGAAAACCACCATGAAGACGGCGACAGGGCACTCGTCCGTCACGTATCTGTAGCCGTAGCCAATAGTAGTTTGAGTCTCAATGGAGAAGAGGAAGGCAGCGGTGAAGCTGCTCACATTGGAGACGCACTTCTGGGCGTCATTCTCTAAGTCCCCGTGGAAGATGGCCACCAGCCAGAAGACGCAGCCGAAGAACAGCCACGACAGGAGGAAGGCGAGGCAGAAGATGATGAACATCCACCTCCAGCGGATGTCCACGCACGTAGTGAAGATGTCGGCCAAGTACCGCTGACCTTTCTCGCTCACATTGATGAACTGCACGTTGCAGTGTCCGTCTTTCTTTACGAATCTGCTTTGCGGCTGGTGTCTCGTGTGCACCTTGCTCTTGCCGTTCCCGTAGCCATTGGGTACTGCCATAGTGGCAAGCTTCATGCCGTCCTCCTCTGATGACACAATGCTGTAGCGGCTGGCTCGCACGCTTCCCATCACCTCAGTCTGGGAGGGCTGTGCTGCTTCTGCTTTGGAAAACAGTCTGAGTTTCTGGAAAAAGCGTTGGAGAAACAGTTTTGAAACACTTCTCGGGGACCAACTCGGAGAGGAAATGGTGGCAGAAAGAGGCGGGCTGAAGGGACTCTTCAGCCTCACTGGCCCCTAGATGGAGTGAAAAAAGAGGAGGATGAAGTGGTCACTCCTCTTTCATCAGCTGACTGGACCTCATCAAATTCATCTGCAAAACAGAGACAGAAGACGTCAGTTAGTCAAAGCAGTTCCAGATAAAATCAGGTTCATTTGACAACAACATTATCAAAAAGAAAATGTGAGGGTCCAACATTTTAGCAATTACTTGTTGGACACGACATGTCAGAACTGATAACTTCATCGTTAAGTCGGACGTGCGTGCGGCCTGAGATAAACCATCGAGAACTTCACAGCGAGCGTCAGCAGAACTCTCCTGTCTGTGCCAACAATATTTCATCCAGTTATGACAAACAACAACAGTGATGTTTAACCCTGATCCAACATTTCAACTCTCACTGAGAGAGGCCACCCTGTGATTGCACTCCTGTCCCATTATCGGTCACTTGCAAAGTCGACTTGTTTTTCTTGGCTGCCCTGAACTGACTTGATCATTTCTTGCTGGATTGTGGGTCACAGTGTTTCTGCAGGATCCCATGAACTGATGGTTTTGCATAACTGATAGATCGAGTTAAAACTGAGACAGCTCAGACGTGCAGGTCATATTTCTGACTGTCATCTTCGAATAATACGCTGCGCGAAGCTAAAAATGCTGCACAGGTTATATCAGATTGTTTATCACAGTATTTGCGATCATTGTTAATGCATCAAGAAAGCTGGACAATGTTTTGCTTAATTTTGAAGCAGCTCTGTTCTTCTCATCAGCTCAGCCTCTGGAAACTTTTCAAATTATCATCAAGCATTTTAGTTTTTACGAAGCAGCTTTATCAGATCAGGAGCAGCAACAGTTTATAAAGCGCCTCAGAGGTTTAATGTCTCGGTCTGTTATTCTAAAGCAGCTTTAGGTGAACGTTTTGTGAGGAGATGCACAGCTTGTTGACTCTCACACGGTCCTGTGGGATTTCTTCTCTCTGCTGCAGTAATGGCCGTCCTGAGAGGATTCTCCTGGCACTGCGAGAACACCACTCATTAGTTTTGGCTGTCCTGGCAACAAAGTCTAAATCGACCTGCTGCACTCGCTGCGCTCTCTCTTTTTTTAAATTCCTGTTAGGATGGATTTCTCTCTGAGTCGCAACAGTTAAAGATGAGAAGTCAAAACTAGAGAGTTCTTCAAGTATCATAACGTGACCACAACTGCAAGTCGCTGAGTCATACTTCAGTTTCGAACCTGCACAATCTGGCTGATGCAATTTGTCTGCAAGGTTTTTACATACAAACCACATTAAGCTGCACAACAGCTATGAAAGCACATCCAAGAAGCATCCAATGCACATGCACCACTGATCCTAATTACAGACACCGTGTTTAAGCAATGTGTAATCTAATCTCAGACGACGGCCGATATGAAAACATTTCAATGAGCAAAGAAGTAGGTTTTCTGTCTAAGATGAATAATCTGCAGCTTTCTGTAGAAAACTGAGACAAATTCATCCAATAATTATAATTGTTATTATTATATTATCAACACTGTACTTCCATAGTCTTGTGTTTGAACAGTGTTGTGAGACAGAGTGTGGCTGCTGGACACAGACTCACAGAGCCGCTCTCACAAAGCAACAAATGCCAGCGACAAATGTTAACAGGTGCTGGGGGGTGAAGGACCTGACTGCTGCTGCCACCATCCACACACACCCCTCACACACACACAGGCAGGATTCATTCAGCTGGGACTCATGTGCAAATCACAAGCTGAGAAACGAGACGAACTGTGAGCGGATCAGAGAAACTTTGCTCATGTGACAGATGTGCCAACTCGGCTCGTGCGTAAAAGTCAGGAAGCGCGTGCGTAATGGAGACAAAGTCAAAGCATCACATCCTGATCTGAGGGCGAACTTCTGTTGTGCATGAAGCTCCTATTAAAGGCTTCATCTTCATCATCATCATCATCATCATGTTAAAGCAAAGACTAGTTTAATAAAAGCAACGTCTCACTCTTGTTCCTCTACCTGTTGCTCATTTGTGGAGCGCCTGGATTCAGCCTGCAGGAATATAATCCAGATGTGTATCCTCGGGTCGTTTCCCAGCTCTGGTGGTGTGTTTGGGGCCGATCAGGTGTGAAAGCTTCCTCTCACATCTCTGCTCTGCTCACCGGCCCTGGATCATGTGCCTCCACAGCTGCTGCCACAAACCCGTTTTAAGCAGGACGCACCGGCGCGCCCCGCCCCCGCCGCGCGCCGCCCAATGGAGAGAGAGAGAGAGAGCGAGAGAGAGAGAGAGAGAGAGAGAGAGTGTGTGTGTGTGTGTCTGATCACACAACATGAACAACACAGAAGTGATGGACAACAACTCGACTCTAATTGACTGGTGCCACCTTAAATCTCAATCAGGGGTTCAACACAAATGAGAAGGTCAAGAAGTTCAAAAACTGAAACAACAACAAACATCAGGGGAAAAAAAGCATCAGGTTATTTTTTTTCCTCTGATGCTCAAATCTGGTTACTACAGTTTAATAGATTCACAACAAACACACGTGTCAATAATGCCTGAATGTAGGTGGTCCAGCTCTGCACAAAGGACCAGAGGGTTTTAACAAGAGTGAGACGTCATTTAAAAAAAGGGGAGACAACGTCCATCTTTCCAGATTCACACGTCAAAACAATCCTTCATCTTTCCTCTGCAGAGGCATTCAAATCTGTTACCACCTGCTGCTGTGTGTGTGTGTGTGTGTGTGTGTGTGTGTGTGTGTGTGCGCCCGGCTGCCCATCACCCTCATTTTTGTGATATCCGTTGTTTTTATAGAACTTATTTTTTAATGTGGGTATGGAAAATGTGTTCTGTCGGAAAGAATGACTCACTCAATAAAGGCCTACATGCCTGTATTATGATATGACTGTCTTTCTCCACTGGGCTATCAAGTTGCTTCGGATGTTTAGACTATGCATCTGTTGCCCTATAATTTTAGGTCAGGCCGAAGCCGTGTTGTCTTAAAGCCATTGACTAAATCATTCTTCCTGCTTACTAATTCATGATAAACATTAACCCGCAACTTCATGTTTTTCAAAAAAGCTTTCGAGCTGCTCGGTTTTTTTCCCCCTGCGAGTCTTATTTTTAGTTCTGGTTATTTATAGCAGCACATATATTTAGCCCAAACCACCTGTGTGTCAGTGAACTGTGCACATTGTGTGTGTTTGCTTTCCATGCCCAATTTCCAGCAATAAAGAGAGCGACGCATGCAGCAGCCATGTGGACCACAAGGTGGAGAGCTGGAGACTGGAATTAACCAGTGATTGACTCCTGCACACACAGAGACGGAGGAGGAGGAGGAGGAAGGACACCGAGTCTGAACTCTTCGTGCAGCTTATGTCACTGCAGCGACCGGAGGAGCCAGATGAAACATGTGAGAATATTGATTTCACGGTGGCGATATCATCACTTTAAGATGCAATAAGACACGAATGTCTGCATTTTAGCACAAGTGACTCTGATACACAGATGAATGAATGACTGGGTTCTGAGATTTTTTCAAACTCACTTCCAGCCTCTGCATGAACAAGCTGAACGACCGGTTATACTGTAATGACGGGTATTGACAGTTTTGAGCAGCAGCAGTTTGACATTTTCCTATTTCTTGTTATTGTGTCTGGACAAGAAATATTCCGACACATAACTCTGCATGAAATGATGAACTGTCATTTTTGCACTTAAACAAACAGGATATAATAAATAATTAGTAACCACTGGTTGGAGCCAGGCTAGCTGTTTCCCTCTGTTTCCAGCCTTTGTGCTAAGCTAAGCTAACGACCTGCAGGCCTCGTATTTAACCGACTGTTTGCTTTAAACGTGACGTCAGGTTTTGCTTTAAAGCTTCTGTGGCCCAAAGCTGGTCAGAGGCGGCACGAAGGCGTCAGGGGGAAACATGTTCTGCCGATACACTGAAAGTGTTTTTTTTGTGTTTTTTTGGTGTCTGGCCTTTTCAGTATCACATCGATTTCAGGCTGTTGCAGCTCTCAGGTGGTTTCTGGACGCTGAAACTGAGTCAGTGGGTCAGCTGGTGAATTTAGTCAATTAGCTGACAAGTTCTGACGTTTCTCGTCTGTTTGATCGTGGCTCGTTCCTCTTAGACCACTTTCTTTCAAACTTGAGCATATTACTTTCTTTCTTGTCTGACCCATTTTTTTTCAACAATCACCCCATTGGTAGGATCTTTGTCAGATGAAGAGTCATTTCAGTGGAGTTTTGCTCTTTGAAATAGGTCAAGTCTGACTGAGCCTCGTGACTTTCACTAGAACTTTCAGTCGAACCTTTGTCCATCTTCCTTTCTCTATAATAATGGATTCAACAGCGTCACCAAACAGCTGGAGAGGAAGCTCTGCTCCACTTTCAGTTATCAACCTCTTTGTTAACTTTTCTCTTCCTACAGCTGCAATATTTCAGCTGCGTGAAGTTTCTGCTGATGCAAACCAAACACTTCCTGCTGCTCCTTCACATTAAAAATTGTTCACCGGTGAACCAGCAGGATGGAGGTTTTTATTGTGAAGCAGCTACAGCAATGTGTTTGTCACAGACGTAGTTGAACTTTGTTTTGCACAAATTTTGCAAAACGCATTGACCTAGTTTAAGGTATTATAATGTACATATTCTGTATACTGTTAGTTTAGTCTCTTAGTTTCTCTCTGTGCTGCTGTAACACGTGAATTTCCCCTCTTGGGAACAATAAAGTCTTGTCTGATAAAAATTGTTAGACAAAACACATTATGGACAGATTTGGCGTCACTCGCTCAGCTGATCAGTTCTGAATCCTGTGGGATGTAACACTGTAATCAGGACATCACAGGAAATCAACACTCATGATCGTCATGATCTTGCGCCTGAATCACATCACGAGCTTCGGGTTGATCTGTTTTGGAGAGATGATCAACAGAAGACATGTTTTTAATGGGATTACACAGTGATGCGAATCAAAGCGGCACAGCAGCATCTGGTTACTTCTGTGTTTCTGGTAACTTGACATCAAAGTGACTTTTGTTCTCCGACAAGAACCACGATCCATCGCAGACAGATATATGATCATTAGAGGAAGTGAAGACGCAAACCAGACATTCAAACATCACTTTATTGAAATCATTGCACTGGTTTTGCCTTATAAGCAATATGGTTTAATTGTTTTATAAAATCTGCTTGATGATAATGTATCAACAAATAAGAAATACATTTGATCCTCTTATTCTTGTGCTCATAAAATGTGAAATATTTGTCAGTTTCAAGAATCTGAGAGAAACAAGCTTCATCACATTTATTCAGCTTTTGCTTATTTTTGTGTGAACAGTTTGACGTCATGCTAATTACTGAACAAATTGGATTCCACCACCACAAACATGAAGAAAACGACTGACATGTTTTTCATAGAAACTCTAATGATTTTACTCACAACAGGAGACGTTTCCGTAGTCGCCCCGATGACTTCTGTTTATTTACTATCAGCTGTGATTCCACTTTACACTTTAGCAACATCGAGTCAAAGTCATGTAACATGAAGGTTCTCTTTAACCACACACGTAACATTCACACTAGTTTTGGTCTAATTGCATTTTGTTTTTATATGATTCATTTATACACAATATAAAAAAACATTCTCAACACGAGGTCCATTTATTTGCTGTATTTCACGATCTTCCTCAGCAGATTGGTCAGTTTTCATGGAATTGTGGTTGTTCACGTTCCCATTTTCATCGACAATGGCTTAAAGACTGAGACTGAAAGTTTGTTCTTGACCTTGAAACAGCAGTTGACAAAACAATCTCAGCACAAGCTCCATATAAAGTATAAAAACAACTGTTTACCCACTGAAATTAGCATTTTGTCTTTCATTGTTTTCACTTGTCTACAATAACCTTCATCAGAATATGACAATAACCCTATAAAGACTTCATTTACCGTCTATATGATTATATTTATCTATATATCTATATCTTTTTTATCTATTTTATCTATATTTCAAATAACTATCCTCTGTACATTTATAGGTTTTGTATTCTTTCTATCTTTAAATGTTTAAAGTGACACTATGCCAAGTATTACTGGCACACAGTTAATGCACCACAAATATCTGCTGATAAACATTTAATATCCATGAATTTACATAATTGACACAACTACTGTTGTTTTTTAGTGTTAACTGTCAAATGTTATTATGTTATTATGCTAAGACACTGAACTAAGATAATAAACATGGTAAACATTATACGTGTGATACATCACTTTGGTACTCAAAAGACAGATTTTGGCTCGAGTGTCACTTTAAACAAAACATGATAAAAAACACAGATGTCACAACTTTCAACATCCTGACAGTGAATGAGATTCAGTAGCTTCCTTAATATTCCTCTGTATTGATAGTTTCTTTGAAGAAATGGACAATTAGCCCGATGTCTGGCCACCTCAGACATCACGGCTCTGCTCTCATATTTCTCGACTTGATGGGTCGTTTGGTGGTGTCAACGTGTCTTGATGTCGATTGGCTGGTTGAGATGTTGAAACAGTTGGTTCAGGATGACTGTCGTTCACTAGTTCCACAGTGACCGTCGGAGGTTTCAGAAGTTTTTCGTGATGATTTTGCCGCAGTGACCTCGGAGAGGGGCGAGGGGAGGATCTGGGTGACTGTCGGGGGGAATGTCGTGGAGAGGGTCGCAGCAGCTTCTTGTGTTCGTAGTCCTCAGGGCTGATCTCGGGCACCAGCACCTTGGCGGTGTGATTGAACAAGGTGTAATCCACCCTGTAGTGCCTCCTGCTGACCCTGATCATCTCCTGAAACAGGTGACCCCAGATGATTTCGGCTGGGGTGTACGAGGTTCGGGTCTGATGCAGGATACCTGTGGAGTCGTCGGTGTAGGTAAAAGAAACCACCAGCTCAAAGTCTGCTTTCCGCAGATCGACCAGATTCATCTTGTACAGAGGGCTGCCGGGTTCGATCCTGTGGATGACGGTGGTTGGTGTGACCAGGACGATGTCCCTCTGCTGGATGACCAGATCTTCGTAGGTCATGTCCATTTTGCCTGTGGCATGCACCGTGGAGTGGACAATTTGGGCACGAGCCGTCCCCTCCACCAGGTGGTTCCTGCGAAAGTCCCCGACTCTCCAGGAAAGACACAAGTAACCATCACGAAGATTGATGACGGCGCAGTTGCTGAAGCCCACGGTCTGCGCCCTCTTTCTGGCCGAGGCCATTTTGGCGACAGCAATTCCAATGACAAACGTGTCAATGAAGCAGCTGATGACATCTTGTATAGTGACGATGATGATTGCAACCATGCAGTTCTCAGACATTCCTCTGAAACCGTAGCCGATGGTGGTTTGAGTTTCAAGCGAGAAGAGGAAAGCAGCTGTGAAGCTGCGCACCTCGTACACACAGGGGTCATTTGTGTTGCCTTTGACGTCACCGTGAGCGAGAGCGATGACCCAGAAGAGGATGCCGAAGAAGAGCCAGGACAGGATGTAAGACAGGGCGAAGATCAGGAACATCACCCTCCATCTGATCTCCACCAGCGTGGTGAAGATGTCGGTCACAAACAGCAGCCACTCCTCAGGAACGTGGCGGAACACGACGTTACAGCTGCCTTCTTTCCGTATGTAGCGGTGTTTCTTTGGTTGAGGTCCATTCTCCGTCTTCACGCTGACGTCTTCAGACGGTCTCACTGATGTATATTGTTTATGCATCTTCCAGAGTCTGTAGAAAAGATAGCAAAGAACATTTAGCAATTTTATTCATCATCATTGATAAATATCAGCCATTATCGAAACATTGACTTTGAGCCTTTACGTTAAATCTGCTGTGGAACATTTTATGTGCTCATAGGCACAATATATTGTTGATGCTACCACTGGGGGCTAGACATTGATGATAATATTCATGATAATAAGACGACATATGAAGACCAGCAAATTAGAGGTAGGAACTTTTATTTCAGACATTTAGGTTCGGTATCTCCATTTGCCTTGCAGCTCAGGTGGAAATCAGTCCCTGAGTCCCAAATTAGCAGCTTTCTAGCATTTGTCAATTTGGATGAAGAGCTTTGTAGTTTGTTGTTTTGTAGTTCAGCTGACCCAGAACATTGGACTGAGGTCATTAGAGTAATGCAGGTCATGACAACAGACGACGAAACCAAACAGCTACTCAAGCTGTCTGATCTCTGACCGACACAAGGATGCAACACAAATGCATAAATCTGACTCCCGACACTGTCTTCATGCAAAATGAAGCACGGGGTTCCAGATGATGCACACATCACAGAAGGCACAAAGACAAACACAAATAAATAGTGCAGCCAGTCTATGAAACTGACTGTCGATTAGGTGCAGTTCTGTCGATAGCTGGAAAAGGAAATCTGTGCCGAACACAAGCAGTAGAATTTATACAAATCTTGAAATGTGAAAATATAACACCCATCCAACAATAATCTGTTAACCATGGAGTGTTTTGATGCTGTAACTTCTACACGGATCATTCAAAATACTCCCAAAAGACTTTCCCTGTTGCTCTGATACAGAAAACAGCCGTTCACCTCAACCAGTCTTGCCCATTTTCCAACTTTTTTCCAGCCGCTATTGTCGGAGGAAACAATTAACAGCAGAGTCTTCCGTGTCTCCGAAACATTGGTGGATGACTGGAAATCTCCAACCTCTCGCTCTCCCTCCTGTAGCATCTAATATAAATACATAATGAGCAGCACTCTGTTGACAACAAGCAAGACAGGACAAAAAAACACTGACAAGGAAAAAAAGCGTCTATGTTGTTTTGCCGTTTTTGTATGTTTTTTCCATTATGGTTTATACTTATAATTTCATTCACATGTTTCATGTTTTCTTTCATATTTTGTCTCCCTTTTATTTTTCTGTCTGTGCTTTGATTGCTCTGAAGGTCTATTTTTAAGATAGCAATCTGGGAATGTTTACCATGTATGATTTTCTTTTTCCTGCCTCTTTGTACTGTGTCAATACATTTAATCATAATGGAGCCGTTGCCTGGAGATACTAAACCCATCGCAACAGTTGCTTGGGCTGCGACTTTTTTCTGCTGCTGATGTTCCTTCTCATGCCGCTGATTATTTTCCTTCTTGCACAATAAACTGTGGACACCACCAGGTGCAGCCACATACCTGTACGTACACAGATTCCTCACAGGTTTAGAAACATCTTCACTTTACATTTAATGCATCTCAGCTGATGGATGTTATAAAATTCCTTTTGGACAGACGCTGGACTGAAGCATTAGTTGGTTCAAACAGCTCAAATCTGTTTTGTGACGGGTCTGTTGTGCCGTAGGACGTCTTTTGCCTCAGTAACATTAAACTCTCTGTAAACATACAATAATGTTTCCATGCAAAGTTTGCTGTTGTCCAAAGCAATGGCCCAAGACCTTTTTTTCTGGGTGGTGGTCAAAGAACTGTCAGAGGGCCAATAAAGGAAGCGCCACGGGACCGACCCGGTCTAAGTTAGCGGAGGAAAAATGAATGTGGAAACTGGAATAGTGTCATGGTGCGATCACGGGCAGAGGAAGGATCAATCACAGCCAAACCACTGAGAGCATCCTCTACGCCCAAAACAAATGGGGTTTGAATCACCGCTATCTGACTGAGTGAACTGGGCTCCAGTCACAGACTCCACTTTCTCCTGGCTACAGCGAACGTCCCCGATGCCAGACTGCAGAGCTCACTCCATGAGGTCATAGAAATAACGTCCTATTAGCTTCCCATAATCCCCTCCTAAATACCCTGATATGGACGAAAGGAGAAAAACGCAGCATCCTACTGGAAAACCGAGAGCCGCTGAGTGACTGCAGCATTCAGAGGTTATCAGTCCAAAACCTCTATCGACTGTGCAAACATCATTTTTAGGAGAATAAAAAGTGCAAAAACTCGCAGTTATCTGTCCGTCCTCAGCTGGACTCGACAGGTGAGTCAGAAAGTTGCTGTTGTGATTCAAATTGTTGCTTTATCCTGCAGAGAGAAATATCTCAATCTCAACTCAATGGATTGAAATAAAATGCACACAAATTCATGGTCCTCAGAGGATGAATCCTAATGACTTTGGTGCTACAATAAGGTTGACATTTGTGGTTTTGAGTGAACTGGTGCAAACAAAAAAAAAAATGCTCCCATTTGGATGAACTGCAGTAACTTTGGTGATCCCGTAATTTCATTTATCACCAGATCCATGTGCGAATTTGTCCAACACTGCAAAACTGATGACAGCCTCCAATCAGCCTCAGCTGCACAACTTTAGCAAATGTTAGTCTGCAAACACGCTAAACTGAGATGGTGCACATGATAAACATTACTTTCTATACATCAAACTGTCATTGTGAGCATTTTAACAATAACATTAACATTTTATTACATTTCATAAATCAAACTATCAAACTGAGAAAATAACCAGCAGCTTGCATCATTGATAACTGATTGCAGCCCCACTAAAAGTTTATTGGCCTGACACATAAAATATATAGACGGAAATATAGAATAACTTGATTTATTAGACCATTGAATTGTTAATTGATAGGTCTCAGTCGTACTGTAAATGAAAATGAAGTATACACATTTATGAAGTATATCATGTCACGATTCAGTGCTGGTGCTACTGTTCACACAGTAGTTCTGCTGCATGAAGGCCTGTAGTTTTATCTCAGTTGGGACTGAGGAGGCATAATGAAGACGAATGTTCAGGCAGCTCGTGCAGTTTTTGTCGCTCTAACAAAGAAAGTGAAATAAGTGAATGAATAAAGTCTGAGCCGCTCGAGCATCTTAACGCAGACATAAAAGTTCAATTAGGACGCTGCCATCTTGTTTCATGTGGTCGGCTAATAAACTCAAAAGACACAATTAATCCACTATTAATTCAACATTTTTGAAGGTGATGTAACTGTTGTCGGAGTGATTTTGACCATAATAGCATCTGGAGGATCAGGCCATGAAAAGACTTTTTAATCAACACTGAATGTTTTTAAATGGTTCAAGATGCCGAGGAGGAGTTTCCACCACTCGCAGGCTGCTTAATCGACTGTATACTACTGTAAGATATCTTTTGTTTCTCGAGGAAATGATGGACAATGATCACGCTGAGCATTAAAAAACTCTGCTAATGAACTAATTTGCATCTTTTTACTGCAGCGTGTGGCTTCACCCTCGGAGCCCTGATCGGTCCCTGTGTTGTATTGACCCACTAGGTCGAGCTGTTTTCTCCATATTCGCTTCGGAGCTCATGACCTGAAACAAGCAGCTCTGTGTACAAAACACGACATCGCACAGAACAACCACTTACAAGCAAAACACATCCTGACCTTTGGCATAAAGTTTCCACTGCACTTTCTGTGAACAAAGCCGCGATACTTTATGTTTCTGAGGTTCGTGCGATCGTTTTTCACAACAACAAGAGGCTCCTTTTGTTTTCTGAGGTTGGACTAAAGGTCTGTCGTCCACTGCTGACAATAGGAATCAAGGGATGAACTCTGGAAACAACTTAGGCAATTGGCTTGTTTCCTCTCCTGCTCGGGGCACTTACAACTCCATTACATGCTCACTTACTGCAAATGACATTGTGCCACCCATCTGCGGTTCGCTGGAACAGAACGGCACACACGGGTGGCTGGTCTCGGCTCGGCCCCGGGGCTTTCTGCCACCTCCACTGACCTCCAAAACCTCAATGCTGCAAAATATTTCCATCTTAACGAGTCACACAGCCTCTCGGTGGCTTGTCAAACGAACCATTTGGCAGCGGCGGTCAGATCACTTGTTTCAGGACTTTTTCTAGAAACAAGTGTCAGATCTGTTGACGCTGATCTGCGCTGGAAGTTCTCCTGACGTCCAGGAGTTTGACGTTTTGAGGTCAGAGTGCTGAGACTTCGTGAGATGTTTTTACATGATCAAGTCGGGAGCTGTGTGTTTGATTTTAGCAGCGTGTTCCCGAAGGTTAATGGTTTATCCGAGCTTCAAAGTGCCAAGTGGAGCAGAGCACATGTTTGGTTTTACTTCATTAGAAAATGCTCAGTGTTGCTTTTAAAGAGGAAGCGCTTAAAACCAGAAGCAGGATTTAACCTCCTGGATTTCTATGATGGATTCAGTGTCTCTTTCTGTCAGTACGGGACTTGTCTGATTTCGGATCCGTGTCTCTGAATCTAAATGAGTCATTTGTTGGTCTATAACTATTTCTTGTCTCTTTGAGACCATGACTGGATGATTTGTCTTGAGCAACGTGACCTTCAGAATCACCAGTCTTGCACGGTTCACTGTTAAAAAGATAAATAGTCTCATATTTATCAAACAGTCTTGGTCTTGTTGTGTCAGCAGTGACGTCACCTCAGACATTCACGTCTTCTGTCTACAACACCCCTCCTCTTTTCTATCTAATTTTATCAAACACATCTGCCAAACTTGCAATATTAACATGTTTCTTTCTCATGACTCTGTTATTGTGACACATGATCCCAAACATTTCTTATCACCTTGACCACATCTTGTTGTGTTTTTTAACCATTCAGTTATTGTGTTTCTTAATACTGAAGCTCAGATTACCGATTGTTCTTCTGTCCACAACCTTTACTTACTTGTCGCCTCAGATTTTTGTTCAGCTTCAACAACCACTAACTTGTAATGTTATGCAGGAGAATCCAGTATACCTTTCACAGTATGCCAGGTTAATACCTTTCAGTTTTTTAAAGAACATGCAGTTAATATTATCCAGAACTTTTATTCTGAGTAAAAAGTAAAATAAGCATTGTGTTGAGTAAATGATCCTATAAGACCACACTGTCTTATATCATTCATAACATATACATGTAAACACAACCTCTCTTATATGTTCAGATTTTACATCCCTGTTTAGGTCGTCTCCAGATTTGACATTGGACTCAACAGTCATTGTGATTTCTGATCTGCATAAGTGAAACAGAAACAACAGATTTCACAGATCATTTCCTACCTTTCTGTAAAAGTATCTGCTGAGCCAGTCGCAGGAACGTCGGTACCTGAGTGGAAAAGCTCTCCAGGGGCCGAGCGGTCGCTCCGACAGTCACCTGCTGGAATGAACCTGCCCACTCGTCACTGCAAGAAGCAAAGATTAACACCTCCCTTCAGCATCACATGGTGTCACACAGACAGGTGAGTGTTTGTGCTTCTGAATGTGTTGCCTGTGCAGGTACAGGTGAGTATGTAGGGGTGTGTGTTGTGGGTGAGTGTGCATATGCAGGTGTGTATTGGGCTTTCGTGTATGATTGACTCAGAACTTTGTGATGTGACACTATTGAAGAAACCAGTTGTGGCTGAGTGAGGTCTTTAGATTATTCAGAGTAACAGGGACACTTTTTCTGCAAAGACAAATTGCTGTCGAATTTTCTAAATGTACTGTTTCAATCCTGTGAGCTCTTAAATGAAGCCAAAACTATCTGCGAAGCCAATTTTCTTTGAAAAATGAACTGAATTAAAAATTAAACTGACCTTTAAAATACTGTTTCTTAGCTGCTGTCAGTGAAAAATTTCAATAATGCAATTTTATAAACCTCCTCGGTCAATGTGGTGAACATTTGCACAGCATCTAACATCTTCTCTTAAGAAGCAACACGTCGTTACTAGAGTTAAAACATTTAATCAATAATCAGTTTTGGACTATTGCTTCATCATAAGCATAATTTCTGTCATTTTATAAACCAAACCTTTAATCATTTAACTGTCAGGTTATCGAAGGTGTTCACTGCAGCTCGTGTGTTACAGTTGACACGACTCACATAATACAATCAGTTGTATATGAGGAGGTTTCAGGATTAGTGTGGGTTTGATACTTGATATCGGCCAGAACACTGAGTTGAGGTGTCAGTTTCTGGACCTACAGAAAAACATTCCTGAGAAAACAGGTTAGTTGCTGCCAGATTTTGAAGACAGGTGATATTGTTTCTTCTTCATTTCAGTGTCAGGTTGACCTGTGCATGACAACACATTCAAACAATCTTCAAACATTTGTGGCTCTATAAGAATTTGATCTCCTCCTTATAGCTTCAGTTCATAAACCTTCATTACAAATTGGTGAACACTCTCCCTCTTTGTGCCTCTTTTTGAACTGAAATCCCTTATTCCCAGCCTGCAACTCCTTAGAGAGCTTAAATATCTGCCTCTCACTTAATAACGGCTTTGCAATCGAGCTCCATTCATTGTCTGGATCAAAAAGCCGAACTCAGGTTTCAGAGCTGGGATCTATCGACTGTCGGCCGGTGCAGGTGGAGAAAAGGCTCGCAGGTCTCACATATTGTGATAACACGGGCCGTCTTTCTTATGTACCCACAAACAGATCTGGGACGATGGAAACGGGAAACTGCGTCAGGTCAACGTGACATTTCCATCCTGCTGGTGTTGGTGTTTATTGTGTGAATGATGTGTAGAATGATGTGCTGAACAAAGGTGATCTCAGCCTTTAACTCTGTCATCTGATCCGACCTCACTCTGTTAACACTCGCTGCAGTTAAGACGATGGTGAGTGGATCAATGGATCGATCGATGGGACACATTCACGAGTGTTTGTTGAGGTGTGTGTTTGAGGTCTGAAAATGAAAATGCAACTTGCTTTCAGATTATAACCCTGTATCTTCAAAAGTCAAATTCATAAGAATAAGAATCTTAGCTTAGCCTGTTAGCATCCTTACATTTGCTGATTTGCATCCGTGTCATTAGATGTTGCAGGTTTTTGTGAAATTGACATTTTGACCTGATGATGGATCAGCAAAGTTGTTAGTTCATCCTCTAGGGAACTTGAATGTCTGTACTAAATTTTATGGGAATCCATCCAACAGCAAGAAATTTCATTCTTAATGCTACACTAACACTTTCAAATGTTCGTTTGCACGTCAACATGAAAACATTTATCATGTAATATTTAACATGTTCGCTGCTAAGATGTTAGTCTGAGAGGTGTCCTGTCCTGAGCTGAACTGTCAGAGTCATGAAGGTTTAACCTCTGGGGACCATAAAGTTCATGGTTGTGGTTGTAGAGATTTCACTCTCGACCAAAATGTTGAACTAAACATCAACCAAAATCACAATCTTGTGCAAAAAAAAAACAGTCTTCTATTCAAACAGCTTTAAGCAGCAGGTCTGTTTGAGGGTTCGATCGAATTTTCGGAGCCGTTCACTCATGAAACTTCCTCCCAGTGTTTTGCTGTGACGGCACTAAATGCTCATTGGCTCCTGCAGCAGGAAAACTAAGTCATGCAAGCTATTTGACACCTTTGTAAAATCTGCAGAGTAAGAGGGCAAAGCATATGAAATGACTCAATGGTTTTATTTTTCCAGTCGGGGCACAGTGGGGGGTCCTCACAGTAAATTTCTCTGGGTGTCTAAGAGTATGTCTGTGAAAGAACGCCAGCTTTTATGTTTATGAACCTGACTGCATTTTTTAAACGTGAACAAATCTCTGTGTGTATTTGTGCGTCCGTGTGTCCGTGTGTGTCTGTGCACGAGAGTGTTTCGTGTGCGCTCAGTTGGTGGGTTAACGGGGGTCTCAGCAAAAAGTGGACCCGTAACAAATCACCTCATTTCCAGGAAAAAGAAATAATTTGTTCCCAATAAAAATGATCCACAAAAAATACATGAGCACGATGCTGTGCACGGAGCTCTGATCAAACGTTCCAACACGAAGCCAAGGCACAAAATTAAAGAGGCCAGAAAGATTTCAGGGTGTGAAATGCAGACACTGGCTGATTTCTGAGCATCCATTCTTCCAGAATTTCAAGAAAAAGGGAAGAAATTTTGAAAATAACAAAAGATCAGTTGGGATCTTTGCTTTCAACAGATGGACAAGTTGCATCACAGCAAAGGTGAACTGAGGTAGCGATCAGTTTCGGTTTCCAGTGAGACACAGCTGTCTTTGAAAAAGACATCGAACATGTGCTTAAAGTTTGCATCTTCAGTCTGAACTCAGACGTTTGTGCTCGGCCTCCAGCGACGACGCTGCAAATCAGACAAGTTCACACAACTTACTGAACTTATCATTAATTGATGATGAAAATAATCAGTAGTTGCAGCCACACAATCTATAAATGGCCCAATCTACAGTCTAGCAGAGGGAGGACTGACCTCTGTGGTGGAGCTGCTCTTTGTTCAGCAGCCAAATGAATCAATAAATGAATCACAGCTCTTTTAAATTTCTGTGTGTTAAGAAACTGATTCACATTATCGGGGATGTTCTGGGCCATTTGTGTCACACCTGTCAGTAGCTTCACCGTCTCAGCATATTTTCAGGCCTCTCTTGTCTTTGGGGCTTTGCCAGCAGTGGGTTTTTTGCCACATGCCCCGCTGGGTGTCCACTCAGGAAGCCCTGCTGGTAAATCCGGCCAATCCCACATTTGTTTCCTGTGTGTGCGTGAGCATGTTTGTGTTTGCGTGCGTGCATCTCTTTCTGTCGCCATCTGCGCAGCGTGTGTGTGTATGTGTGCGAGGACATGCGTGTGTGTGAGGGATTGCATGCATGTAGTGTGTACGTGTGCGGTCGGCATGAAATGATACAGAGTGCGTCTTCTCCTAAAAGGCCGAACAAGCAAACAAACAGCTTTGCAGTAGGAAGCTCGTCGGCTGTTTAGCAGCTGCTGGGGTTTGGTTCACTGCAGTTCAGCCGCCTGATAACAGAGCAGGGAACAGTGGACATCCTGCCTCTGGTTTCACCTTCACACCGACCTGCCTTTCATGTTCATCACGGCCCCCTCGACCCCCCTCGACCCCCTCGACCCCGTCTGTCCTCGGCACGAAGACGGGAACCAACTGAAACATCTGAGAAGGAGCTTGGAGAAATTTCTCAACCAATAGAGAAGCAATTTAAACTTTTATAACTTTATTGGACAGAAGACAACACAGACAGACATGAATTGAAGGAGACAGAGAGATGGAGGATGTTGTCGCTGTTCGGATCAGCCAGAGTCCAACATCGATTCACAGGTTCAATTTCAATATTTGTCTTTTGACTCATGTGAGACTAAAACCGATTCATAAAGTCTCATGAGTGCGTCTGAGGCCTTCGTGCTTTCAGCAGCTTACACATGAACTCATTTGCCCTCGTCTGACTCGTAAACAACATAAAGTGTGTTCTGTGTTTTACTACGAGACTGAAGATGTAATTTTCCACACGCAATAAAATGCGTCTGCTTCATTTGTGGTTGAATGAAACTATAGATCCGTCCTTGTCAAATGGTCCAAATTATATTATTGACCTTTGTTTTTCATGTCAGAAGTTTATTAGACTTCATTTCAGCACCGTGTGCAGCTCGATGAGGTCGTATTTATTGGGATTAACTACGTCGTTACTTACAGCTGCTTTATGAACAATCATGTGAAGGTTTCGATATTTGGACTATGAAACTAAAAACGTCAGATTTCATCAAGAGGCCAAACATTTTTTGTTTGACGGCCAGTTTTTGCCCCGTGGCCTCTTTTTCCCTACGACTGCCCCAAGAGTCAAAGATTTTTGATCTGACAGAGTCAAAAAGGGGTTTTACTGTGTCTTTATCTTCCATTTTGAGGATTTCATTGATATTATCAGGAATCATTAAATTAACCAAAGCTGATGACACAAGGTTTTAAATAAATATTGTGAGCTTTAGAGAATAAAACCTAAAACCTTTAAACGACGTGAAAGCTTGAAAATGGAGTTAAAAGTTTTTCATGTTACAACAAAAGTAAACTCTAACTGAGGTTTTTGATTAATTTATTTATTTCCATTGGACTGAGTATGATGAAGTCAAAGTCGTAGATCTTTCACAGAATTTATGGAGACCTGCCAATAACAACAGTCATCAGTACATTGGACTGATACTTTTACCTAAATAAGATCTGGAGCACAGAACCAAACATGTTTCCATTTCCATACTTAAATGAAGGATTTGAGTTGTTCCTCCATCGCTGCTGTGGCTCAGTGTTTGGTTCTGATCTTGTCTTTGGTGAAGGGAATGAAAACAACACGTATCTACACACTGATTCTCATGTGTGTTTAGGCATTCGTTGGATCACAGAGGATTTGGGTCAGACCTTGTTACTCGATTGTATGGGAAAGCTTAAATTTCAAAATGCTGTTGTTTGAATCTCAGCCGTCTCAAATAGGAGAACACACACACACACACACACACACAGTCATGTATAGACCAAAAGAGCGATAAATCGGTCAGGAGGGAGCTTTGGACTCGCTGCACTGGCCGGGGATCCGTGATGTTCCAGTAATTTCACTGTGTCTCTTGTTTCATTCAGAAGCAACTGCTGTGTGTTGTGTGTGTGTGTGTGTGTGTGTGTGTGTGTGTGTGAGTTTCATAAGCATTCTTATGTCAGACTCATGAGGCCGTGATGTGACGCTAATCTAGCTCAGCACCACCAGGAGAAACAGCTACTCTTCGCTGGCTCTCGATCACGCCGGACCATTTGGCGAACTTCGCTGGTTTCCATCTTCGCTCCCGCTGCTTCTCTGCTCCTTCATGTATCTCTAATTTCTCTTATTTTCAATATTGCTTCCTTATGCTAAAAGAAGAAATGCAACAAGATAATTGCACCCGACTGTCTCTCCTTAAAACAAAGCACAGAATCTGTTCTGGCAGCAGTTCCTGTTGTTGATTTTATCACCTGCATCAACTGTCATTTTGTCAATTTTGAAACTGTTGGGTTTTGTCTGGTTTTTATTGCACACAATCGACATCGAGGCTCGGTCAGCTGCCGCTGAGAGAAGTTAGTTTATTCAAAATACTTATTTACCATCGACGTGTGTCTCATGACTGACTCCAAACCTTCCTGGTTTGTGGAGCAGATTATACTTTGACAGAGGAGGTTAAATAAAAGCAGACAGTGATGCACAAAAGTTACCATGTGATTGGTTAACGGTGCAAATTTGTGGGTCAAAGTTCACAAAAGCTGAACTCGACAGAAAAAAAATTGCACAGATTTACTTTATCAGTGTCTAAAATCTATTGACTATCTATTGATTTGCTGGAGTGAACAGTAACACGTGTTATATTAACACTAAACGTGAAAGTAAATTGGTGCAGTTTTCTGCAGACAAAAAAATTTGAGGTTCTTTCACCAAATTTTTCACCCAGATGATTTTATCTTTAATGATCTTTTCTGTAGTGAAATAAACGTCTAATATAAATAGTTTATCCTTTCGTATTTGCAGCACGTTCAGTTTGTGTCGGCAGTGACCCTTGAAAAGCACTAACAGGCCTGTTTGACTGGCTCCCACACGATCCTGGCTCAGACACTGGAATCATCACTGAATATACAGCTATTATTACTTTAAAACATAAATTTAATCAAACAGACTCATAAAAGATTCAAATCTCTATTAACTTGTTTGCTTTTAATCACAGATTAAGTGGTTTATAAAGCGTTTATGGTGCCACGCTTCGAGTTTGGATCTATAAACTCAAGGTGTCTGAAACTTACTGACAAGAAACATTTCCTCCGTCTGTTTGTGCTGTTTACTGGCGATTATACAGGCAGTGTAAACAGCCTGTTAGGTACCTCAATAAAAACGGGGCCTGTGTTTTCTCAGTTCATACTATATTTTGTAAGAGGGCAACATTTGGAGGCAGGAGCTGTGTCCCGTCGTGTCCTCGCTGCCGACTTCGCTCTGATCTGCTGATTCTTTTGCAGCCTATCTGTTCCCTCTCTTGCACAATTATGTCATTTCTTTTAAAGTTTAAGAAACACGATCGGTGATCTAACATCCAGCCGCTGATCTGCCAAACTTCATGTCTTTGACTGCGCTGGACAAAATGATTCAACCGCTTAGAATCTCTTGGAAATATTTTTGTTTAAACAATCTCATTCCAGCTGCACTAAAAATATCATCGACTTCAAGCGTTGTCTTGCGGTCTCGGGCTACGAGAGTTCGGTTTGAACATCAACTACAAAGTTTCCAATCAGATTGACAGCATTCTGCAGGGCAAGTGTTCAGATCTTAGCATGAGGTCGAAATTCAATGATTTGACTACAGCTTGCTTATTTAGCCCTTAATTCATCCACAATCTCCATCAAGAACATCTTGGCTTCATTTAACTTTAAACTCTGCGCTGAGGTAAAAATAGTCTTTAACACAGCCAAAGACTTTACAGTCAGGAAAACTAGATTGTTTAGAAAGCTTAATGAGACCTGAAGCTCATTCACAAACTGATTCGTGTGATTAAACCGATTCTTAGAAAGGAAAAACAGTAAACAGCAAACCACAAATGTATTTCCTTATCTTTTTAAGACACATTAAGTTGCACAATAATGTGTGCGAGACAATCACTTACTTTTCCGATGTGTTCAGCTCAGAAAACTGGCAAAACAGCCTCCGAGTGTTGATGCTTTTTTCAGGGTTTGTCCTTAAATTTTACTACTAAACTCTAAAGCCAAAAATTAAATCCTAACTCTGTTGCTTTGAGTTCATCGTGGCCATGAGCGTTGTCGTACTTCTAAAAACACAGTATGAGCCTCATTGTACATTAAACACCGCTTCAGAAATGACTGACCTGATGTCATGCGAGGACAAAGTCCCGTCGGACCACAGAGCGCTGCATGAAAAGTTCTTTTTGTAATCATTAATTTTTAAAGCTACTATGAGGGTAAAAACATTTCATAAAAGTATAAAAGGATAACAACTACACGGGAAAGTTCAACTTTGTTCCTGGTTCTAGGGCTGTAACTTTAACTAACAGCTCGTCTATCAAACAAGATTTGGTTGTATCCAGCATTTTCACAAACATAATAGAATCAGATGAAACTATAGCTGCTTATAGGGAGCAGTTATTTACAGGATAATATCACATATAATATTCAAAAGTGGTGTTTTATTTCTGGATATCAGCTGCACCGTTGCCCTCGTGTGATAATTATGACTTGCTGTCAGTCATGTCATCTTTGCAATTTGTCAAACTTTATGAATTTGTTGGGTGTTCCTCAGGGTCCAAATCTCACTACAAATCTTGCTGCTGGCAGCCCTGCAGCTAGTTAAAGTACAAAAAGACTCTTTTATTAAATGCAAAAATACGACAAAGTGGTGATTTTTGTAGATCTGCATCACTGCTTCTGCTTTTTTGTCTGAATGCTTTGCAGAAGCTCTTCTCTGGGTAACAAACACAGCGATGGATAACCCACTTCACCCTGTGTTATTTACTGTACACATATTATGTAACGATCGGAGCTCAGGCTGGAAGGTTTTACTAATGCAGATGCTTTTATGAATGATTTCTTTTTTCTATCTCTCGCTGCCATAAAGTTCGTCCTGCACCTCTGCAGCGATCACTTCTGGTGAAACCACAGGGAAGGTCGTAGATCATGTGAATGTAAACGCACATAGCACGAGAAAGGCAAATTAAAGGTCAGTTTTTCTTTCCCCCCAATCTCCTTCTCTTTCTCTTTTCACTTCTACACAGCTTTGGAAAATTCTCTGGAGTTTATTTGTAGATTGAAACAGTGGAGGAGAATGGCTTGTAAGTGTTTCCAGCCATTTGGGTTTTTCCACGGTTTCCACTGGCTTCTCGGTCTCGTCAGCACCTTGAGGACGTATACCTTTTTTGGTTGTCGACTGCAGATCAGTTCCATCGTGCAGACTTTTCATTATTCGACTATGAAATTGCAAATAATGTCGACTATATCGAATTGTTGCTTCTCTCCGACGGCCGCGGCGATGACAAATGGAAGGAACTGGGATAAGACACAGATAATGGTTATTTGTTCCGGACAATGAGCAGCATGACATCAAAAGTGGGATTAAGAGCTGGGGAGCAGAGGATCTGACAAGAAGCACAGTAAGATGAGAGGTATTGTGGGACTCGAGGCATTAGTCAGCTGGATAACAAGCAAGAGAAACTCTATGAACCCAGACACTCGAGAGTCCCAGTCAAGTTAAACACAGAAATAAAGGGAATATATCTTCCCATTCTGGAACCGCTGAAGTGGGTGTTGAGTCATTTGACTGAAGAAAGGATGAAGAAATGTCGAGAAACTGTGCCTGTGTGAATAAAAGTTTCTCAGGGGAACGGTAATAAAGACTTTGCTGAAAGGCATCTGGATTTATGGGCCCGATCAGCTCCGAGATGCTCAGCTGCAGGAAAGAGGAGAATGAGAAGTGGAAACTAGCCTGTTGCAGCCACCGTCCCAGTGGGTAAAACCGCCACGGCGCTGTCACCGAGTCCCTGGCCAGCGAGCGGTGGTCTGGCAGGAGTCGGCGGGGCCCGACCTGGGGCGAACCGCCGTCGGCCACCGGAGAGGGTTATGGTGCTTTTCAGGCCAGCACAGTGAAGACGAGCCGTTTTACAGTCGCTTCCTCTTCGTGTCACTCTTGAACTCTGGTTCTTGGCAGTTCACTTCTTTTTGATCCCTTTTCCCTTTTTGTTTTAAAGCTGCACTCTGCTGCGCCAAATGGCAGCGACATGTAACAGCAGTTGTTATGAGGGTTTGTTTTTTTTTCCTGGAAAGTTTGTAACTTGACTTTTTTGAAACCACAGTCCTTTGACCTTCGTGGCTTCTGGGGGTGATTAAGGGGTAAAGAGCACTGGTGAGTCTTGTTTTCTCTGGACTGAACAGTTTTCTGTCATTCGGGCTTCAACTCATGATTATTTTTAATATCAGTGAATTTATTGCTTTGATATTTATCAGTGCTGGTTGCATGACTCATCCCCGGAGGATGAATCCTTTTCTTTTTTTCTAGTGCCACCATGAGGTTGACATTTTTGGTTCAGACTGAAATGTTGAAACTACTTTTGGATGGATTGTAATGAAATATGTATGAAATATATAAAACATATTCGATGTCATAATAGATTAATCTTAATGTCTTTGCTGATCCTCCAACTTTTCCTCTTGTCACCAGTAGGTTGACGTTGCCAGCTGTTGAAATTGAAATTTCTCGACACCTATTGAATGGATGGTTGTGAAATTTGGTGGGAGGGTACAGTCGATATATTTTTACGTAGCAGCTGTCGAGTAATAAGTTATTTTAGAAATGCGCCTCAGTCGAGTCTTTCCTCTCCTCAGTTCGGAGTCAGTGTGCCGCGGTCACATGTGGACATGTCCGGTCGATCACGGAGCGGGCCCTCAGGCACGGCCCGGACGGGGCTTCATTCTCTGCTGGTTCCTCCAGCTGGGCCTACAACCTCAGCAGCATCACACTCTCTGCCCCACCTGTGACAATAAACAGCTCCATTACCTCCTCCCGTCCACTGACGCCATTTAATGCTCTGACTGGGATCATCCTGGGGACACATCCAACCACAAATGTCTCTCACATGCATCCCATCTGACCTGGTAAAGAGGCGTCATGTATTTTATTTATTGTATTTCATTTCACCTCCTTTGGTGCCACTTTACCAACGACTGAGTGGAGTCTGACACCTGGAACCCAACTCCTGTTTCACTGATGGCTTCTGATTCGACATCGAGGAACTGTCCATCCTAAGACCAATCACATATTGATTTTGTCCTTTTTAAATAATCCACTTAGCTGTTAATAAGCCATGTTTTCTTGAAGCCGCCAAACATATTAATACCACAAATGAATAAATAAATGGCTTTTGTTATGCATAAGTGTCATAAGACAAACTGTCCGGTGTCACCTGATGATCTTCTAGTTTGTACAGATGAGGCAGTTTCATTGTCAGCTTTGCGTTTGTTGAGTTTCTCACATTTGTTGCTCTGAGAACTTTGTTCAACTTAGTTATTATGTCTCTCCATGATGCTTCTGCAAATGTTTATCAAGTCTGTGTTGTTGAACCTTGATTATGTCCCCTGAGACACTTGTGTTGCACTTTGCAGTCTGACATTTTGCTTTTTCACTCTGTTCCCATAAAAAGCTCCGCAGCAGGCAGCTCCTGCAGTCACCACATTACATGTTGTTACTTCTCTTGTCAGGATAAATTAGTCAGAAGTTTGCGTTTGATGGTAACTTTGATTTTTATATATCTAATAACAGGTACTGTGTTATGTCTGTCGTAGCAGGTCTCTTAGCCTCGGGACTTTGTGGAGTCAGATGAGTCTTGATGCATCAGAAATTCACTCATTAACCTGTGCTCACCATGTGGAATCATTTTGTGTGCATTAAAAATATTTATATGAAGAGAGTCACTCATGTATAAATCCTTTGTGAATCCTTCTGTGCGCACTCATGCGTACTGAGACTGACGTGACCGAGCCTTCGCCAGGTTCAGTGCCGTTGCTGTACATACATCAGGTCCATACGTGCACACAGACGGCCTCTCGTGCACAGTAGCTCAGAACTACATGTACCTTTTTAGTTCATTGAGAAGTAAATGAATGGTCAGACAGATTAATTGATCTCAGATGTGTGAATGGTTCCAGTCCTGGTGAGAAAGTTAGTTCTTGCTCTCTCTTTTACAACCTCTGGCTTATTCCTGCTTTTATATATTTGTGTTTTTTTGCGAGACTCTATTCTGCCCAGTCCTCGTAACTCCTTTAAGTCACACAGACTCATTAAAGTGATTGATTGGCTGCTCGGGGCTTTTGCTTTTTCCACCAGATTATTTACCTGTTTGGGAGCGTGTTGGAGTTCGTGCTAGCGTACGGTAACGTGAGCTCTTTTTCTTTTCCACTGAAAAATTTATACGACATATGTCACTGTGCAGTCGCAGTGAAACGCTCCGACTGCCCACCGGCTCTTTTCCGGGGCAGCGTAAAAGACGGCTCTGTAGGTTAAGGAGTGTTAAAGAGCCACACACATGGTTTTCCTAAGCTGTAAATTTTATGGATAATTTCTGATGTGGTTACAGATTTATACCCCCCAACTAAGCAGAGCAGCTGCAGGTAATTACTCGCTCACCCGCCTTCCTCCACCTCAGCTCGTTCACTGTGTCTCTTCCACTTCGTCTCTGACTCCGTCCACTGTGGCCTTTCATTCATTCAGCCGCTGAGATGAGACACGTTCATCTGCAGAAAGTCAACAGCAAGACTGAATGTTAGCACACATCTGCAAACAGTGAGCAGCTTCAGACTTGTGGTCCACTTTTCCTCGAATTCTCTAGTTAAGCACAAATTTAATTAAGTATTTAACATGCAATAAGAAAGAATTATGACTGGTGTTGTGGAAGAATTGCGTGTCCCAACTTTCTAAGAACTGTAAAACCAGAGTTTTACAGTTGAATTTGGCAAATGTCATTGACCTGTAGAGAGTAATCTAGAAGTAATTCATTGTCCTGTTGTACAGTAACAGTCATTTGTGCACAGCTGATTAAAGGCAGGAGAATAAATGATGAGTCAACCTCAACAGGTGATTCAGAGAGTTCCTTTTTCTTACATTCATTCAATTCAATTCATCATAATTCTCCAGTTTTGAGCATTTCCAGTTCATGACACTGTGACAGGGTGATGCACCTGTCAGCAAACTGAACTACTTCATTACTTGCAGTTTTGGATTCAGGGCTTGTAATTGAGTATTTTTATATCGTGATACTTCTAATTAATTAGATTTTTGCTAAGAATTCAGCTTATACTTTTTAAACTTTGTGTTGTTTTGACTTGCTTACTTATTTGGTCAAAACTGTTGAAAAAAAAAAAAAGAATTATACAGTAAATTTGTCGGCTGTGATAGCGCCCCCTATTTTCATGTTCTCCATGAACTTTTGGTTCCGACTGACCATATTTCCACAATGTTTTCTACATATTTTTTCCATCATTTCAAGGTTGACTGAAGTTCTTTTAGCGACATCTCGTTGCGCCCTCTTCTTCTGCAATGGTATAATGGCACCTCACTGGAACATTGGCGCCACCTATCTTGACAGGCCAACTTCTAACATTTGCATAACAGTAGCAGGTTGGAAAAGCGCATTTTCGTTTGCTGATTGTCTGAATATTTTATTTTTGCATTACAGTTAGATGGAAACATGGCTGATGACTCGACAGGTGTTGAAATATCAAGAACGAAACATGATGTCTTGCAGGAATCAGTGCAACAATTAGCAAGCTGACAAACTTCCATTTTTCCAAACACAAACTTAACGACACTGTGGCCGTTCTGACAAGCTGAATGCTGTAAAGGGACAAACAGCTTGATTTGATAATTGTTGGTCGCCACATTACGCAGAATCCTCGACTCAACATTCGTCGGATGGTCGTACAAGATGAAGATTTCTCAGTCGGTCCTGTAGTTGAATTATCAGTGTGTCTTCAAGTCTCCACTGAGGCTGCAGGCTTAGACACTGTTTCCAGAAATATGTCCAAAAGTGGCTTTAATATGACAACTAGAAAAATATGCACAATAGCTGCAGTTTCATTTTACTTTATGTTCCTTTTCACAGAAACTGAACAGTTTGCAGTTCGGCTTGAATTAAAGGACGTGGTTATTTCCTGCAAACCGCTTGTGGTCAGGTCACGACACCCGTCTGCAAACCCGTGTCACCTCTGTCAACAGGCAGCAGTTGCAGGCTGATAAATCAGTCGGTCCAGGACCTTGGCAGCTCGTGGCGTTAGGTGCACTCAGTACACTCTCCCAGGCTGCACTGGGGTGAGGTCCCACCATGCGCTCATGCCCATAACTCAACTGCAGCCAAACCAACTCATTAGTGAAACAATCCTCACCACGCACTGGTGTGTGTGTGTGTGTGTGTGTGTGTGTGTGTGTGAATGAGCAAATGAGAGAGTAAAGGGTGAGATTTCATGTTGTTCTGGAAGATTTGTCATCACAAGCTCAGAATGCATTATATTGTTACAATATCTCTTGTATTCCAACTACCTGTAACATTTTCCGATTTGCTAATATTTTCCATGATATTTTCCCACATTCGCTCAATCACTCCCAACACATTATCCACACATTATCCAGTCTTTGCTTGCACAATATTTATTCATGTTACACAATATTCCACACGAGTGCCCCTATTTAAAGTGCTTATTAACCTTTATAAAAACAGACATGTTATGAATGTGTGTGTATAAGCAACACCTCAAAGCCGACTGTAAAGACTTTAATGAGGAACGTTAGCAGTTCACTGGACTCTCTGGCAAACGTGCTTCAGTAATCCATTTATACACTTCGCCTTTCTGTCAGACCGTGTCGTTAAATCATTGAAACGTGTGCATGTTACGGCTCCAACACCGTGTGACAAACTGCTCATTAGCATCCGTACGGTTTCACGAGCGAAGCCATGAACACAAAGTCCAAGAATGTCAGTTCACCACATCAGACAAACGCAGGTTTTTCAATAAGGGGAAAGTTTAGATGTTGGAAAATGGTTTATTTAATGTAGTGTGGCCGTACCATTGAAATGTGGTACGTACTGTAAATCCAAGGCAAACTCATTTGTAAAGCACCTTGTAACAACGATGCAGAACAAAGTGTTTTACATGAGACATAACAAGCATAAAGACAAGTACAGATGATTAAAGAACCAGGGCGGCCATGTTGGTCCAGGGAAGCTGCACCTGTCGCCACCTGAGGGCTGTACATCCTGTTTGTTCACCATTATGGCCAAATAAGGGAAATTATTTATCTGAAAACATTTCTTGTTCAGGTTTGAGTGGAAACCTTCGCAGCATTTATGTTCTTTACCAGTCACATGCTTAAGTGATTCACTGCATACTTGTGGTTGTTTCTCGAGATGCTAACAGATGATTTAGACTCGCAGACCTTTCACAAACCTGGCAGTTTAGTTTATAACGTGAACGTCACATTTACGCTGTTTACCTGCTGACCATCACAGCAAAAATAAACTTCCTGTGTTGTACTTCATTGTCTCATTTGTACCACCAATGCAAAGTTTTTAGTCTGGACTTAATACTGTGGCGGCTGTGGCTGTAGAGCAGCGTCCACCAATCAGAAGGTTGGTGGTTGCATCCCTGCAGTCGACGTGTCAAAGTGTCCTTGGGGAAGATACTGAGCCCCTAGTCGCTCCTGATGGCTGTTCCATCGGTGTGTGAATGTGTGCATTTAGGAATCCAAATTAAACGCACTTGTGGAAGATATTTTGGTGGTAATTAGTTCTTTATCTCCAGTAGATGTCTTTGATGTCCTCTGACCTGAGTGTCTGAGACATACAGCTGATGTGGATGCTTCAAACTAAACTTCACAGTTATTACCTTTGATGGTAAAGGTGGCACCTTTAATGCTTCACCTGATGAGCAGGTAGAGTGTCTGACATAACCTACATGGATAACAGTTAAAACGCTGTCCAGATTTTATCCATTTACATTTTAACTAATGATATCAACCTCTTGTTTCCATGAGCTTCAATTAGAGGGCTTATCATAAGACGCCAGTGTTGAACATGCCGTCAGAGCCTCACCTCTGAAAACTCCAATTCATCATCTCCACTTTCCTTTTTTAGCTTTATGGGATGTGAGGTGCAGAACAGTCAGGACCGAACTTTGAGGGTGTTCCAGTTCTTCTCACATTAATCTGTGGCTATAAAGGCAATAGCAGAGGAAAATCAAGTCATAACAAGGGTACAGTTTGCTTTTCCTGTCCTGTCTGCGTGAAGAATTTACTGCTACGACTTTGAACTAACAACCAAATAGTAAATCTTTCCCACTAGAACAAAGCGGAGGAACGCTGCAGGCAAGAAGTAAGTGTTCATCTCATTATAAAGAGCTTATTAGGTTGTGTTTCTTGTTAGGCCACAGACACATTATTGTGTGGAGTAATACTTCGTAAGGGTGCATTTTAATTGAATCCTTGCCTTCTGTTCGAGCTTAATAGCGACTGTTCAACGATTATAGATGTTTCAGTGTGTAAATCAATTCAGCTTTCTCTTTCTCACTCACACAGTCGGGGCTAGACTCAATTATTTGGCCCAGTTGGGTTGATTTTGATTGTTGAGCAAGCAAATGAGACATGACATGGAAAAACATATCCCCTTTTTATATGAACCTGAAACTCCTTTAAGTGTGAGCTCTGCCTTCACCATTTGACTTGATGTATTTTTTGGGAAATTGATATAACCTTTTTATTCTTTTAAAAGCCATCCGAGCCCCCCCTCCCTTATTCATTGTTATGTATTTCTTGGCATGGGCAGAGCTGAACAGCAAATACCTTGTTGATATAGTCACCAGGCAAATAAAAGCACACCAGCAGAATAATGAAATGATTTCTGCTGATGGTTATAGTCTGCAAAGGCGAGTTTCATCGATCTGTTGGGATACTGAGAGTCACTTACCGTGAAACACATTTCAAAGAATTTGTAGCAGCCCACATTTTATAATCCCATGTGTCATGAGGAGTTTGTACGTACAGAATATTCTATAATTGGAGAATTCAGAGAGGAGTACCAAGTGTGATGGAGGGATGTGGGTCTCTGGGTCTCCTCATCGGCCAATCCAAACACCCGGGACACTTTTAGATTCAGTTTATACAGTCGAAGTGACAGCTGACAGCTCGGTTTGGTCAAACAGAGCTCAAACATCCTCTCCTGTCCTGTAAAAGCTGCTGCAAGAACATGAGTGCATCTCAGTCAAGTTCATTTTGATACCTTATATAATCAAGTTCCATGGAACAGGACAATTAGCAGATTTTATTAGACTGGAGCAAAGTACCAGATAAGCCGAGAGAACACCATGTTAACATAAGATTAACGGGATTAAAGCTTCATTCACATCTTGTGGGATGGACGGACGCCAACAGTTCTATTGTTACAACAGTTTGTACAACCACACAACTCAAGATGCCAGTATTACTAATAAGTGTAATTTGCATTGTGACTTATTATCTCTTTTTCTTTTACAGACCAGCAAACTGAACATACCTGGGCTTCGTTACAGGTCATCCAACATCACCAGGGGTCTAGCGGCAAGTTTGTTAAAATAAGCATCATAAACCATCTCTAGTGTTTAACTTGCTGTTTGTCGAGCAGGAGCTTTGCCTTTACCGAAATAATGTTCAAGAAAGTTCATGCGGAACATAAATCTTAACTTGCAAGAGTGAACTCACAGTCGACCAAAGAAACAATGGTTTTAGACTGGTGCCCAAAAACTCGGCCAGCTTCCTGTCAACCCCGGCCTGGTGGAGTCATTCACACAGCGTCTTTATCATGACCAAATCAAACCGGTCATTGTAACAAGAGGTGGTGATTTCAGTCTTTGATGGACTCACTCTTTAACCTGGACATCACCAAACCTTCATGATCCGATCCAGTGTTTCAGATCCAGCTGAGATGAAGCACAGCTCTGGTCACTACTGTGTCTGAGCTTCTTGGCAGGTTTTGCCGGGAAGCTCATAATGTGATGGAAATGTGCCAACATCCTGAGAGACCTGACATGGAGAAAAATAGAGCAGTAAGTGAAGGCTTTGATTCTCTTCTTACTCGCTCACTCAACCTCTCAGTGTCCCTCTGTCTCACCCAGCTAATGGGATATATTATGAATGATGGACTGATGATTGATGTGTTCTAATTTATGATTTTTGGATTCCAAAAACTAATTATCTCTTGCTTCCTCTCGCTATTTTTCTCTTAATATGTCAGCTTGTCCAAGAAGTGGAGATGCGAGTGAACGGACTGAAACAGCCCTTGAGTCTGGTTGCTGTCCAGGCAGAACAAAACTTGTGGTTTTCTATTCGCATGAAGTGGAGCTGGTCCACATTCTGGTGGGTAAAAATAATGAGAGGCTGACCGGGACAGAGTGTGCGGTGGAGATGCTGAGGTGAGGAAGGGAGGAGCGAGGGAAGCAGGAAAGGAGAGAGGGATTGTGGACAAAGGGAGTGGCAGAAAGAAAAGGACACAAGGTGATCGACGGGCCACACACTCTCCATGATGTAAGGAGGTGAAACAGAAGCTGAAGGTTTGTCTCAGGTAAAATAAAAATGCGTCCACACGGGTTTCGATATTGATCGATACCGATAACTCACCGAGCACTGAAACAATTTGCAAACTAATCGACAACTGTTCAGTTTAAAGGTGCCGGCATGTTTTAAATGAAGGCCTTAATGGAACGACGTCTCTCCTCCCAAATTTTTCCAACACTGAAATTGGGGGCGTTGACAATTTTTCTTGCTTTCCAACTGACGCTCACGCCCAGAGATGCACTTCATCTTAAACCTTTTTTCATTCTTCACACAACTGCTTCCACTTTTTTTGTGAGAACAACTGAGTGCAACACCAGGAATGTCTTCGAGGAGACACAGTCCGAACTTTTGTGGCTCTCTCTATAAGTGCGTTTCCATCCACTTGGGTTTTTTTGTTTGCGCATTTTCAATTAGCGCATTACAAAACCTCAATGGAAACAACAGTTTTTTTTTGGAAAAAAACAAAAGTTTTTACTCTTAGCTGAGGTGGAAAAGTTGGTGTATCAATAAAAACAAAATGCAATTATAGCCAATGGAAACAGACTTAGCGAATAAAGCATGACGTACACGAGGTCTTTGACTTAAACGCCACTCAAACCTCTGAAGAGAGGAAAATTTTCAGCAAACAAAAACAAGAGATCTGTGGAGCGATGAGGAGGCTGTTCTTCAAAGGGATACATGAAACAAGCATATTTCCATCACGTTATCCACATGGTTTTCCATCGTTTGAGGTTAGACTGGCGTCATTTCCTTGTGCCCTCTTTTTCTGCAGTGGTTTAATGGCACCAGACACGAGAATGAGGCCACCAACTGTTTATCTGGATACATCCAACCTCTAATATTCACATAACGTTTAACACACATTGAAGCGCATTTTCTTTTGCTGTTTTTTTCTGGAAATTTGGCTAAAATTTGCAAAACATTTGGATGGAAATTTGGGTGCGTGTGGGCGTTCGGAAGGAGTCCAGTATAAACACTCGTGCCTTTAGACGTGTTGGTCGACACTTTGTACAAGCTAGCTAAGCAGAAATTTAAAATATACTTTGATTTTTACTGTCTTAAATGCGAGTACCTGAAACTTTTCTCTGTTATATGTCATTAAATATCTTTCGGTTTTGGATTGTTGGTCAGACGAAACAAGCAATTTGAAGGTTTCACTTGGAAATTCTGACGAGCATTTTGATGCTTAATTGATTAACCAGAAATATAATAACGAAAATAATTATTGCAGAACAAGACGCAACAGTTACTTTGTCAGCTGATGAGATTTTGAGCTTTCTGACGTCACTTTTTGGCTCATGTTCTGCTTTTGGACATTTCAAGATGTGCTGAATCTCCCCTGCCTCCTCCCCACTCGTTCTCAAAAAACAGACAAATGGTGATACGGCATCTCTTACTGGGTCTCTATTTTGTGACTATGTTTGAGATACGAGGATCATTGGGTGTTTGCTGTGTGAGGAGTTCAGCCAGTAAAGTTTGATGAAGGTCATTATTGTCCCTTCGAGGCATCATACAACATGAATGATGAATACATGTATAGATGACCTAGATTGAAGCTGAGTGCACCTGGACCGTCCAGGCCAGAAAGATGTTGTTTACACGAATGCGTTAACCTAAACCTCTGATGTGTAAATGTATCCTACCCCATCGCTGTGCCACCAGCCAACAGCCCCGCTCCCCCGCAGAGGGAGGCTGGACTCCGCATAGTTTCCACTCACTTGTTCACTTACACTTACAAAAATAATTAAAGGGCATGTTTTTAAGGGGCTCCAGAGTGGTCCTGATGTCTTCTTGCCGGAGCCCGCTGTCTGATCTCAGCTGGGCTCTAATCAGAGGGACCACCGAGTCAGGTCACTAACTGTTAAAGGAACAAACAGTGCTGACCCTGTTGCGATAGAGGCCACTAGTTTGGATCAGACCCTTTCGAGGCTTTAAGTTCCAAGATGTTATGAGCAGGAAAACTTTGTCAGATACTGTTTCAAGATGATGGGAAAGTCATTTTCTTTGTTTTCATTTGGAATTTTTTTTCATTAGTTTGGATTTGTGATCACAGGACCAACTGTTTACAAACTGCTGTTATGTCTCTGCTGTATAATATGCAGATGTCACAGCAGAGGGAGGGTTTGTCTGCAGAGCATCATGGCCTAGTTTAAGAACCAATTATACTGCAGATCACTGACAAATACCTGCACCCATTGGGAACGCATTAGGAAGCAATGTGTTCATTCTTTCCGAACAGGGGTGATGCACTCGTCTGGTATGGGCGGTTGTGTTTGGTGGGCGGCCTCGGCCAAACCCTTTTAGAGGGGAGAGAAGGAGAGTTCTGCTACTAGTTAGCATACATCTGTAGCTCCGGTGGACAAGAGCCGGACCTCAAAGGCGGGCAGATAAATGTTGAGAAATGAAATACAGCAGCCACTTACAGAAAAACACACGCACATCCAGGCATCCAGACGTACAGCGCAGGGAGGCCAGCGAGCCGGTCGGCATCCGTTTGCGTGTCTGGTTTCTCCTACTTTCGTAAACTTGTGCGAGCAAGCCAAGGCGCGTTGCTGCCATGTGTTCTCCCTCCATGCCACACATTAATGAGCGAAGATATCAGCGGCCGGGAGGCCACGCAACTGCGTCTGAGTCACAAGAGATGTTTAACCCAGCTAACCTGGCCCCGGCTGGCATTCCTGCATCTGTTTACATGTGCTCCTACTGACAGCAGTGAACTCGGTAATTGAATTTTATTCTCCAGTTCAACACATGGGAAAAGACGGCTACTTTACCCACAAATATTTTTCTGTCTCCCCTGACTGTCTTGTTTTGCAGCAGGACAGTTTTCAATTTAAATTTGTTTTCACTTCTCTCACGTTTTCCAATTTGCCGACTAGAACAAACATCGGAGTCATCGCTTCCGAACATGTTGTGTTGTTCTTTGTCATCTTCTCACCTTGTGTTTTTCCAACGAGGCATGTCGTTATACGAGCGTAGCTTTGACTGATGTGCTCCCTTTAGGATCCTTATATAACTGAAACTCCCCGGAGAGCCATACAGATGGACAACTTACAGATGTCCTCATGTCGCAGCACTTCCACGAACCATGCGAACACATTAGGCTCCTCTGCTGTGCACCGCCACACACTGTATGACCACACAACCAGGCAGTTCAGTGGGAAATGCTGATCAAATCCAGATGCTTTTGTATGCACATACAACCTTTATCTCATTCTGTCTCTCCCTCTCTCTCACGTACACTCATGCATACATGCTCCCACACACATCTGCAGTAATGTACAGTTTTGTATATTTCCATTTTCCCCATATTTATATCTCCTCAGTGCAGCCAGGCTCTTCTAAAAACTCTTTGGTTTTCTATCAGGCTGCATCATTTCCAGGGTCAGCTTAGGTCCTGTGTTCCTTTTTGAAAGCCACGTTATCAAATATTTTATCAGCCTTTTTTGGATTTTCATTCGAGGACATTTTTGCTTCATTTTGTCCACCTGTGATGTGCATTTTAAAATAAAGCATGTGAGGACAGCTCAGATTCTGTACATTGATATTGGTGAGTGCTTTTTTTACATGTTGGCTCAAAACATGCAAAACATTGCTTGAGCAGTGTTTTTCCTTTTTTCTCCCTGCAAGTGCTTCTTGGTCTGTGAGGTGTGCAGCCATGGAAAGTGTTTAAAAGTGCCTGCTGAGAGATAGTTAGCCATAGACACTAATTACATGGCAGACAGCATGTTAAGAGCCTTTAGAAGTCCTGTTAAAAACACACAGTGAACGCTGAAATAAAGAGACCACATTCTGGTGGAGCCAAACTCCGTCTCGGCGGCTTGTGTCTTGTTCGCTATCCATCTGATTATGAGAGCAGTTTTAAAAATGTAAAGGCCGACCTCGCCGCTGATGGCAGGACGCTCCAGTCCTGACTGAGATCTATTTCGGCAGCTGGAGCTCCATTTTGATTGGCAAGAGGATTGTTTTCCCTTTTATCGTGAGCAGGCTTATTTTAGTGCAGAGAATTTCTCATGAAAGAGAATTAGCCGTCAACTTGCTCAGGTTTCCTTAAATGAAATCGAATTTGTGGAATAAATTGAAGTGGAACCAAGGAATGTGGGGGAGGCAATAAATGCAGAATTTACTTCCCTGGCTCGGAAATATGCTGTTCGTTCTGTAACGGTTATGTATCATCGATTACACAACGAGTCCCCGAACGGACGGCGAAAGGAGAATATCGTCTTACACCAGCGGTGGAAACGTCTCTCTGCAGCTTCGGGTCCCACGTGGCTCACCTGTGCTCCTCTTCGCCAGGTTGGACCACATGTGCGGCGTGTCAGGCGTCGCTCTGCGGCGGTCGGTGCAGGGACGGTGTTTTCACAGCTGTCCGTGGCTGCGTGCACTCGCAACCCCACACGCAGACAATTCACGCACACATACACTCTAAACTTCCTGCCAAAGTTTCCCAGTATACACAGCAGAGAGCGGAACTCCAGGGATGAAGGAAAGTACTGCAGATTACAGACCTCCAGCAGCAGATGCAAGGGTGGACAAAGCAATTTCATTCAATACTGATGAGTTTGAGTGTCAGAGGTAAAACATCACGAGGTAACATGTTACTGTAATGGCATTAAATTTCAGCTTACATTACAGAGAGAAACTGGAGGCTTCTGCAGTCGTTCCGTACGAAACAACCTCTGTGTGTTTCCTTGCTGAACCACAGAAAAGTGATACTTCCTGCTCGTCAAAAATAGATTTGTAGCCCAGACAAAACAGGCAGTAAACCTCCACCAACTACCAGGACGAAGACACCCATTTGATTTTGCCAAGTCAGACTGCTGAAGTCTCATATTAGCTTTGGCTTAGAATGTATTTTTGCATAAAGCAAGGCCTGTGAATGATGCCCCCTGTGTTTCACAGTGGAGTTGTGGCAGGGAGGGAATTAACACAGACTGTTCCTGAACTCTCACAAATAATTTAGGATGCAGAGTCATTTTTTCAGCTTTGATGACATCATGGGATCGAGGTCAGCTGACTTATGGTGGCCTTTTCCGAGCGTCTTCATCAAACCACAAAAACATGACTGCATGTTGTCTTAGTGTCCACAAAGACTGATGATCCGATTTTCATTGACACAGCTTCAGAGAGTCCATAATAACATCACAGGCTTTAGTTTCGTTTGGATCCGAGTTTTGGAAGTTTGTGTTTGTCCACTAGGTTTGTATACACAGGTAAGTGAGTCCTCTGCTCAGGGACTTTTATGTTGTGCTTTATTTAACTTAATCTGTGATGGTTTTTTATTAATATATTCATATATCCTTGATTGTAGACTCTCCATACTCTGTTGTTTGGACGTGCTGCACCTGTCCAGCTGACAATGCTGACTCCATCAAACGTTATCAGGATCCACTTGAAGACATGGTGAAAAGCAGATTCATGTTTGTCTCTCCTCAGAAGTGTTCATGGTTTGGCACATGTTTGCAGACACATGACATAAGTGTGAAGAATGAACAAACCAAAGAATTTCATTTCTTTCACACCTCTGTACACCTGACCAACAACCTGAGTGTCAGTTTCAGAAAGTCACAAAAGCACCTGACAAACTGAAGACAGGAAAATCTGTTCATGGTGCTAAGTGTTGACCTGTTTGTGTTAAGCTCCAGTACAACCATGAAGCCACATTCCAGGGAGCGGCCTGGTTTAATTTTGGACATTTATAAGCAATCTGATTGAGAACAGAAAGTGAACGGATGAGGGACATTGTATCCTGCCATGCGAGTTGTATTTGTCACAGTGTTATTTCATGCTCCTGACTGGAATAATCTTGAAAAAGTCTTTGATGTCTTGACCCTGCGTTTTCATGCACTGTTATGGCTGGGTGGCCAAAGCCACTCTGTGGGGAAAGTCTCTATGTAAACACAGTGAATCACAACCACACATTCAACTGTAAAAAGTTCCCAAGCACATCCTGAAAAGAATTTGGAAATGTCCTCTTTGATATCACGCTGGGAAGAGATAAGGAATTCAGCATTGTGACAGTTTCGGCCTCTGCTTCCAGTCTGACTGATGAAATCAAGATTGTTTTATGCAGCTGAACGTTTGCCATCACCTGTGATCGTAGGTGTGTTGTTGTCCATGTGTGAGTGGTTGTGTGGTATCCAGTGTGTACTGTATGCAGGAATAGCTCTGGAATTCAGGCCTCGCTCGTAGGAATGTGGCTTCAATTAGGTCCGTCTGATGTAGTCCACAGTGCTGCATGAGTCAGGAGAGTTCAGCCTCCTCATATCTATAGTTTTGACCCCAAATTCCTTCCTGTGTGTTCAGTGTTAAATGTGGCAGTCAGTGAATCTGCAAAATGACATTTCACAATGCTTTTCCACCAGAGGGACTTTTTACCTGCAGTTCAAGCGCAGGAACCTACATCCGGGTTTGGTTCCTGGGCCCCAAAAGTGTTCCAGAGAGTACTTTCCTACCAGCAAACATCTGAGTGAATATAGCTGACTGGTCAACCACAAGCCTTGAGACAGCAAAACTGTTTTGTGGAAATCATTCAGACTGCAAACAAATACTGGTCACTAGGATCAACATTAGGATTAGGAATGGGAATTTCTTTTTTTAATGTTTTTGACATTTAAACAGCAGTTGCGTTGCCAAGAATAAGACATGCCTCAAAACACTTGCGGTTGTTGTTTTGTGTATGAACCCGTACGCCATCACAGGTTGACGCGCGTCGATGCGTCAACACGCCCGCTGTCACTTTGCCCACAATCAACATGAGATGACGCAGCAGAAAATTACTACTTTTGCTTCCAGTATTGGCACATCCAGGCTGCCGTACCTTGACTGTTTATTCTGTGCGTTTAGTGTGTGTGTGTCAAATGGGCTGTGTATTGAAGTGAAAATCGCTTGGGGAACAAAGGTGAGACTGTTTTCCTTTGAGGTTACATAGCAAACAAAGGAAAAAGACTCAAAACAGTCAATCATCAATATATTTTTTGGTCTGGAACCAAATTAACCTGGTTTCAGACCTCTGAATCGCCTCCGACAGCTCCGATTCGTTCAGATTCAAACAGGTGAGCTGTTGTGTCCATTGAACAGTTCGATCACACTGTGGTTGAGAATATGTGCATCATCTTCCTACATACCTACAAGCTCCATTGACGAAAAACAGCGACACGACTCAAACAGCGTAGAGCAGGTCGATGCACCAGTACAAGCTGCTGTGAGCTGCACAGAAATAACTGAATCCTATTGAGATCTACTACATCACAATATTTCTCTGTTTAATGGGAAAAACTATTAGTTAACTGCTCTGAAAAACAGCTACTGCAGCTTCCATGTTGACTGAAAATGACATCAGTGGGAGAGACACGTCAGTACTGAGCGGCCAAAACAAAACAAAATACCTCCCACCAACTTTCCCCACAAGAAAACAGCTAATATGAACATGATGTCTGGAAACGGCAACAGCTCGTCCCAAATGGACTTCAAACACCAGCTGACAGACCTGGTGTTGAGGTAGTTTCATCTCCATCATTGTCCTTATATTGTTTTCTACGACAACCCGACAACCAAACCTCAAAAAATTATATAACTCTCACCAAAGCAATGAACAGTCTGAGACATGAAAGAGTGCTATGAAAGGAAAATGATCTAATCCACTTCCTTCGGTAATGCCTCGCAAGACAATATTTACTCATTTGCAGAATCGATACCACTGGCAGAAGATGACGAAGAGAAGGGGGAGAGAGAATTGTCATCCAAAAATTACACTCCATTTACATTTTCTCCATCCAAACATCAACACGGTGCGACAGGCCAACGGTACGACCAGCCTCTCGTGGCAGCGGCCCCAGTGTGGATGCGGAGACCTCTGCATGACCGCGCTCTGGGCCCGTCTGCATGCAAAGACCTCCGTCTCTCACCTCAACATAATCCCTCACAGCTGAATCCAGTCACCGGGAGACCTCTGATAGCACCGGTGCACCAAGCTAAAAATAATTCCGGAGGATTAAATCTGGGCTCTGATAAAATCAAGATGAGTGTATGACTTTGAGTCTTCAGCTGTCCATTTATAATCACTGCAATGAAAACAAGCGCCGGTGCGAAGCCAACTTCAAGAGTGCACTTTCTGACCCTCCTTTCATGTCTCCTCTTCCCTTGTTTTCCATCATCCAATCTCACTTGATCGGAATAATTTCAGCACTTTTTCCTGTTTCCTGTTTGGATATCTGGCCTGCTGCGTGAACCACTACAATTACTCAAAGAGTGTTGTTGAGAATGTATTGGAAAAGCTCGGAGAGGATGAGAGCGGGAGGGGGAGGTGGTGGCTGATAGCATGACGGAGGTGCGTAAACGGATGATTCTGTTGTTGCCTGGGAAAATACAACAAACAAACCCGTGGAAAAAGATGTTTACACTCCCAGACAAAACCTTTTTTCTTCTTGTCTTTTGTTCGACATACCAGCGGCAGTGTTCTATGACAAAAGGTGTTAAACCTTGGATTTCCTGGTAGAAGGAATATTTGGAAAGTGGACATGGAAAATGGGCCGTTTTTTCCGTTCAGCTATCACACCTGATTTATTTGAGATATTCCTGGAAAGTCTTGCCACTGCTGCTGTCTCTGCCTACCCACGCGAAGGCCGGACCTCGGGCTCGCCAGGCGCCCTTAATCACACACCACGCAAACACTTGTGAGTGATCTGAGGCAGCGCGAGTGTATTTCCAGATATTAACATAACCACAAGAGGAAACAGTTATGATTAAAAATAATAATAAAATTTACAGAAGGGGGGAAAAAAAGCAGCCAAATTAGACCCAGCTGGAATGTCAGTAGTTTAGTTGGCTGCTGCTGTTGAAGCAGTGTGGTCAGGGAGGTGGTGTACAGTCTCTGGATCCTGTGTGCAGCCCACCCTCTTACTCTCATCTGCTCCATCACTAATACAGATTTGGTGCTGTTTGATTGTCTGGGTTTTAGTGAGCATCTTAAAAACTCAAACATGTTCATCACTTCTTGGCCACCATCAGTTCATAAAGGTTTTATAGCAAAGCTGCCTTTGAACACTTCGAACAGACAGAGAGCAACACTCTTACCTTCATGTTTTTGTCCACCTGTGACTGTCTTTATTCTCCCTGTCAGCTCTGTTTGGGTCTCCACCAACTGCTGAGAAAAACATGGGCTAAATAGTAGGTTGAAAGTCAAACCCAGAAGCTTTTTCTGGAGCTAAGACACATGAGGATATGTCTCAATTACTCATGAACATTTTGCCCTTAACTAGAAAGAAAAAAAGTCACACATCCAATTCAGCCAACATAGATCAATGTGCAGTTGTGGAGGCAGAGTTTGTTCCTTGTTTGCTCCATTTCTAATCAGAACTTAGAATTTGTTTTGAATAATGTCATCAATTAAATTACGTTAATATCATTCTGAACAAAGCCAAAGACAGAACAACTATAACTTCTGTTCTCAAAAAACTAAACTCTGTTAACTAACTAATGATGAAGTTTGTTGACACTTCCCCAAAGAAGTGAACAATGCAACAAGCACGACGCACCGGCCTTCACAAAGTGACAGTAGAAACATATTTTATAATCTGCATCTGGATCCAGAGCTGCATCAAAATACATACTGATAAATGACTGCAGGATACACGTGTCAGATTTCTTCCCATTCAAGTTAAGAGGATATGAATGATTTCCGTCTGAAGTGCATTTGGAGAGCAAAGGGTGTCGGGTCAGCGAGAGGTGACACACTCAACACATCTATTTCAGGAAACTTTGTGAAGACCTGAGTAATGTGTCGTCCCTGTTAATCCTCCTCAGGCGTTATCAATCTTCTCAGTCACACCAGCCGAAGTTGGTTTCCAAAGGTTTCTCCTTTGATGACTGTCCAGATCTGACACAAGACTTTTGTCTGTTACCTTACCAACAGTGTATTTCAGTCACCAAACACAATCTGGAAGATGAAATTATTCAGTTTTTCTGTTGCCCACAAACTGAAGAGACCAGCGTTATATAAGTTATTGATTTAGTACAGTCCAAATCTGCCTGAACGCTGTGGGACGAAGAACCTGCGAAGTGTTTCCACAGACTTACCCGACTTCAGTTGAACAATATTGGCAGTTTTCATTCAATCCACTTTATCCATTTTTTATTGTGACCAACCAGGAAACATCCCATAAAGTGGATCTAAATATCGTAGGAGGATCCCCCAGCTCTGGTGTCATAATCATTAACTCACCTGGCTAAGCTGACGAGGTGATAAACAACAACTGGTCCACTGCCAAAACTTTCCAGGTAAACCTTGAGTTCTAAAATTTGTGTTTCTGCACGTGCGATCATGTAGACATTGACAGTAACTGTTGGGGTAACAGAACGTACTGAACCACAGAAGTTGCGTGTCGAACCTAATGTCCTGTACCCAACATTACATATACTTACTGCTACACCCCTATTCTCTTTGTCAATTCTCTTTGGGCAATGAATCACAACCAGGGCTTGATAAGAAACCTAATAGATGTCCAACCCTGAAGGTCAGAGCTGCATTGTGTCACGCACTTGTCACATTTAACACAAACATATTTTCAGTCCACATGCAACAGAAAGGTGGAATGTGCTTGCTCATCATTTTTAAGGTTGTCATGTGTTATAAACTTCTATAAATAGCAACCAGTCATTAAAAGAGTCGTAATTTTACAGTCCTTCATTGTAAGTGAGATTTCATCATCAACGTCAAACGTCATAACTGTATAATTAGCCACACGCTTTATTGTTACACTGAGGAGGAACTGCTCACTTTTGGGTGTTAACTTTACTTTGTTGGTTTCCCTTCAGCACTCGCCAAGGAAGGAAGCAGTTTCGTGGTATCAGATGGTTCGTTATTCCCTTCTGACTTCTTAGGAAATAAAAAGAAAATATGGGCATCGATTCCCAGGCATTTGATTGGTGCAACTCAGCAGTGCACCCTGGGAAATTGTGAGTGGTCCATTGTCCTGATAGATGAGTCGGTTCCTGAACGACATGACCTCATTCCCTCCCTGGGGAGAGGTCCCGAGCAGAAAGGCGGGGTGTTGAAAACACACCTTACCGAGCTTGTTAATGGGTCAAATGATCATAAATAACAGCCACACAACCCAATGAAGAATGTGTTCAATTCTGTGTCAGCTTCCTGTCGCTGCCGGTTGACAATGTGAAGACTGACAGATGAGGACTGAAGCAGGAGGACACCCACATGATTCGGATCCCTGCTTTTAAAGCACATCAATCGTGCCAACTTGGGCTGTTGTCAATTAAAGATCGCAGCCGATGAGGAGTCCAGGCGACGCACAGCTTCACTGAGGCTGAGTGGAAAGAGGTGAGTGCTGTGTTCAGTTTGAACACTATCGCCTATGGCCTCAGGGACTGGGTCACTGACCTGCTGAGCCGGGGTTAAACCTGTCCAGGAGGACAAGTAGCACGAGCTGCTGAGGACACGTGTTAGCAACATAAACACTTATTTACATCCTGGCTTCATGTTTAAAAAAGATAGGACCCAATAACTTTTCCATAACTCTTCAAACTTGGCTGTGTCTGAACTGAATGCAGCCACATTGCAGACCAAACTACAACGGCGTATCTACTTCTACTGTGTACATACTGGGAGTTGGTTCATGAACAACTGGTGGGGCCATTTGAGGCCATTTGACCATTGCAGAAGAAGAAGAAGTTGCAACAGGAAGATGTCATTAAAAGAGCTCCAGGCAAACAACAGTGGAAAACCTGATGGAAAATTTTGGAATTCTATTTGTTTCATGTATAAATGTGAGGAAGGTTACAGTCGCCTCATCGGTCGAATACAGATCAGATGTTTTCAGCTCTTGAGTGGAAGCTTGAACGTCATGTTCTTCATATACGTTTGTTTCCGTCGTAATTCATCACATTTTCTTTGTATTGATGCAACAACTTGTGACTCCAGTCAGGCGACTTCAAGGAGGCAAAGATTTGGTTTCTGATTTGTTAACAACCCAATTTAAACTGAGGGTGTAAAGAGAACTTAAGTACAATGTAAACAATCTAAGTGATGATGAGAAGAACATCTAAAAAGGGCTTTTTCTATTGTGTTTCAGACTGATAAATGCAGCAGCCCTGTCTTCTTACCTGAGGGGCTGGTTTCAATAAGTTGAGAGGGAAAAGATTTGACTTCACTCTGCAGCATCAGAAACATGATTCATGTTGTCCATACGCACAGTTAACGACGCACAGCAGTGGCCGAGTGGAAAAAGCTGCCCTTGTTTTCCAGATAGAAATAGGAAATCAACTTATGACCTTTAACAGCGGAGGGAAAGAAAATAAAGATGAGGAGAGGAACAACACAAATAAGCAAAGCAACAACTGTAGTAACAGAGACATGTGATGTCATGTGATGTTACACAATCATTAAGGACGGTTTGTCTTTATCGTTGATGATAACGAGACACATTTTTAATTCTAAACTTTTCTGCTCCCACCTGAGACACAGTAGACTGATGAGAGCTGCACTTATTTCAAGTTCATAACATTTTGAATGTCATCTTAATATATATAATTATAAATATAATTAGTGGGAAAAAGTGCTGCATCAAGTGTTTACACTGTAAAGGAAAGAGGTCTGATGTGGAAACTAATACCATGACTGACATTTCATGACGTATCACAACATGGTTTGTCATACTTCAAATCAAGATGGTGTAAAATTGTTGTCTGCAAACTTTGGCAGGATTTGAGTCCTCTGTTCAGAGAGCAGCGAGCTTTTTAAAATCTCACCTTCAGCCTTGAGAGCAAGAACTGAAAATCATAACGATAGTGATTCATAATACAAAAACATTGCAGTCAAATCAGTCTTACTCTTAGTATCCTCTTCCCTTTAGACGCCGACTTTGTTCTTAAAACTAGAGGAATGTTCAGCATCCACACTCAGTTAAAAAGTGTTGTAGAAGCAGTCGGTAGCAGAGGCTAAATTTAAGATGTGTTAAACCTCAGGACTGTGGGGACTTGAAGACTTTAACTCTCAGTAGCTTTGACTCCACATGTTGTTTGGACATGTGACGAAGCACCTTGAGCTGATGTCTGAGCTGGAGCCAGATGCACCGAGTAGTTCTGAATTACTGCCCCAGTTTGAATGTTTGTCTTCAGGACGTTTGTTGAGTGTTTGTGTTGGAACAGAGTTGTTTTTCATGACTTTATATGAAAGTAGCTGTTAATCAGGTTCAAATTATTTCCATCTACGAGCCATTGTTGGTGTTTTTGTCAATCTACTCAGTCATGTGAAGTATCTTCACTTATGAAACTGTGTTAAATTCCTCAGTCTAACAGCGGGCATGTGCTTGGACTCTGATCTGATTTAAACAGATTTATTGGAAGTGAGCAATGACTCAGATTTTCCTTCATGTGTGAGAGATCTACAGTACTTCCTCTGCTGAAGGGTGGTCTTGTGTGTTGTGCAAATCCATTTGATTGGTGAGAAGGTTCCATGGCATCCTCCCAGATCTCTTCCTCTGTTTCAGGATAATTATTATGATGTAAAGTTTGCTCAGCAGGAGCAATGCAAAATGTCAACGCTCTTCAGATCTCAGGTGATCGTCCTCATGACTGATGTGAGCTGATTTTGTCACATGTTTGGGTCGGTTCCAGGACGACGTTCAGGGACGACATCAGATCAAACAGGCGCCCGTGCAGCAGGTAAATAATCAACGTCCACTCGGAGAATACAGGCCAGTAGGATGTAGCCAGCGGGACTGGGACTGGACTCGGAGCTCAGCTGTGAGGGCTGCAACCTCTCCAGTCTGGGGGGAGGTGAACAGGGAAGAAGGTCAGTGCCAGGGGCCTAATCCGTTTCTCTGGCCCCTCTCTTCAGGGGCTGTTGTCGAGCCTCGGGGTAGGCAACTGTATCAACACGATCTGGGGCTTCGTGTGGTCTTGTTCGCCCAGACCCCTCTGAACAGTCACCAAAGCCGACTGTGCGCATCGAGCAAACACAGGGAAAAACAGCAGACGCTGAATAACTATCGCCCTCGGGGGGCAGCTTTTTGGGGTTGTGGATGGAGTTCAGGATGGGCTGGAGAGAAAGCTTCAAGTGCAGGCAGCACTGAACTGTACACGTGCAGATTCGGGTATATTTTGGCAATCGTGCAAACGAAGTCAAAGCTAATTAACAGGGAATTATTAATAAGAATAAAAGTAAGGAGACTTGTATAACCTGACAATATACCTGACAATAAATATGTATAAAATCAAGAATACGGGTTTCAGGTTGTGATGATGTTAACATACATCATGTATTATGAAATGTAGGGAGGACTAACATGTTGTTACAGTATCGATCTCATGCGTTTCAACAATGAGGAAGTGCTACATACATTTGTGGAATGAGAATGTGTCACATCGTGCAGCTCGGATCGAACAAGAGTCCGAGGGAGGAGTAATGAAGCCTGACCCGAACCAACATGAAGTCTGTTTGTGATGTCCGAACCCGACCTGAGTCTGATGTCAGCTGACGCTCCGAGTGTGTGTTGCCTGTCAGGTAACTGCTCGCTCTCGCCATGTTTCTGCAGGACCGAATTCCCAACCTTCTTGCTATCGTATCTCATCAGAACCTGACACGTTTTACGTTGTACAAACCAGCTGCAGCTGCTCCATGTGCATTGACGACTAAATGGAAATGCCTTCTTACCTCCCACTGTTAAAAATCTGTCTGCATCACAAAAATCAAAGATGTCAGATAAGCTATGCCTGATGTGTGTTGAACTCTGGGATGGTTTTCACGGAACTACCAAAGTCACCCACTGGCATGGAGAACATGTCGTCTGACCTTTTGCTATAATCCCCCCGAAGTGTTTGATGTCTGTGGTTTACACAACATCAGGGGGAGGCAGTGTTTCTATTGTAAGCTCTATAGCTCTATATGTTCAAAGAAGGTCTCTCATCGTGGGCAGGACAGTGACAATAGAAGTGGTGTGTTGGCCTGGTAAACACAGTCAGACTGACACGACTGCGTGTGTTGTGACAACACAGGTCAACATGCAGCCGCGCTCACCTTCCACTGCAGATGTATTTTGGTAACACTCATAATGATAATTTCAGGGTGTGTGGTGTAATATGTACATCTTAGTGAGTTTTAGCATGATAACACATGAAGACGTTAAACATTACACCTGCTGAACAACAACCGGACAGAGCTGTGATCCTGGCTGCAGACTCTTACGTCCTGTTTGCAAAACTCAAAGGACAAAGTCCTTCCATCGTATTCGCCCAGTAATTAGTGTCTGGCTCTATGAGGCCTGTATGAATCTGCCTGATTTATTTGGGATTTTTGCCGGTCAGAATTTGACATTTGAATGTTTTTGTTTTCAGCTCTCGTGTCAGGTCAGTTCTTTACACAGTCAAGTCTGAAGTAAGTCACGCCTTAAGTCTTAATTTCTTCGTTTCAGTGACTGATGTCCAAGTCTCAAGTCTCCGGCTCCACCTCACAGCCTCCGGCTTCACTTGGCCCGGCTTGGTATGACGGTGCCACCGCGTGCTGTTGACTTCCCGCTGCTCAGACCTCAGGTCACGAATCAGCAGCCGTGATCCTGTCCAGCCTCGAGGATCTGTCATCACCAGTAGCTCTCATGTTTGAGAGTGTCCCGTTTGAGTCCCAGACTTCGGATGGATCCGGGCCCGGAGGCCTGCCGTGACCCCGGGATGTACAGCAGGAGTTGCAGCGGAGGTTTTGGCAGAGTCTGTGGTTCCCGTGCAACTGTTTGCTAATGACCTGCACAGCTGTGAGATCAGGAGGAAATGTTGTGAATAACGTAACATGGCAGGCCAGACTTTCTCCCTCTGACCGGGATCCAAATCATTTTTCTTCTAAGTATTTTATTTTTATTGTCTCATCGTCAGAGTGAGACTCCATTCGGCCTTTCAAAGCTTTTCTACATGTAATAGATCATATTCTGTGCTTATTTTATGACTTCCCATAGCCTGTCTTGGACATGACAAGAACCTGGCCAAAAATCAGGCCTTTTTTTGGCAGCTGTACACAGACATAACATTTACATGGACTGTAATATTTCCAGTATTAACTTGATTAAGACAACACCCTGAATATGAAACTCATGCAAGCAGCATTTTCTGATTATACTGACCCGACAAAGGTTATAAGGGAATTAAGACTTGGAGTATTTAGACGTTCACATCAAGGGGAGGGAGGTTCAGAAATGCAAACATTCTTCATCAAACAATAACCCTCATTTAAGTTTTTAATGGCGTTCTGGATCACGTAGAGCACCTGTTGCCAGATTTGTCAGTTCAGGCACCTTTTGAAAAAACTTTGAGTTATTAGAGAAATATTGAGCTTCTCATCGTTTCAGTTTCTCTTTTTTACATCTGCTCTTCATGAGAGGCTTCTTGGGTGACTCTGTGCATCATGGCACAGGTTGTCAGTGGTTTGACGGCAGGAAACCAAACTGTCAAACCTGCTGTGAATCTACAGTGCTCTCATGGAACAGGTCAGGCCACAGTGTTTCTATAAAAAACTGACACCGGGGGTTATAACACGGTAGCAACACGACCAAAAATAAGATTTGGGGTCAATACTGGAACATTTTGATAACTGACGAGGCGGCACCAGTTGTATATGTAACCCATAGAAACAGCTTAACCCAAATACTATTTGGAAATGTAGACAAATTAGATTAGTCAGATCATAACATAAAATTTATGGCTTATTCACTTGTGTTTGATGCTCACTGCCCCGAAGAGCCGCTCGAGCTCCGCTGAGGTAACCTTTGGGCAAAGAAACTCTTATTACAGTTTATCATGGTTGACCTGAACTGATCCAGTCAAGTGGATCTTTCAGAGAATAAAATACAGATCAGAAAGGCATCAAAGGGAGTGAAATAAATCTAACTACAGAAATATCAATATCTCCACTCCACACTGTCATCTGGCCAAAAGAAAAACACTTTCAGTCCTTTTTTTGACAGAAATCCAGACTGAACGATATCAATCAGTATCTGATATTCAGACGACTTTTAGAGATGAAAACTATTTCATGACAGAACTTGTTAGTCTGGGATCACAATTTGGAATTAATGAACTTGGAAAACCAAACACAGAATCAGGGCGTAGAAACAGACTGACCTAATTGTTCAGATATGTTTTTTTAACCTGCGCTGACTTCCTGTATTGATGAAGTTCATCCTCCGAGTGACTCGAGGAGGCTGAGAAAAAACAAATCTTTGAAGGAAATGATGATGAAATTCTCTGTGCAGCCACTTGAAAGTAAAACTCTGTGTTTGATTATCCAGATCAAAATAACACGAAATCCATCGTAGCAGAGTTGTGATGAAACTAAAGGTGCGTGTGCTACTTATGTCACTTTTTCTTTTGTGCTCTGTTCTGGGCTTTTATTACGAGCCAACAGTAGACACAACAGCACCAGACATGATGTTTTTAGGTTAGACAGCAGAAACACGATGCCCTGAAACTGTTGGAGGCGTCATTCGTCGACAGTCTGGATTCTCACAGCTGGAGCTGGACTCTCTCTGCTTTCATCTGCCTCTCTTTCTTATGTATCTTCTTACTCCAAAGATTACATCTATCTGACCAACTCACTTTAGAAAAAAAAGGAAATTAGGAATGGCATTCAACACAACAGGAAGACCAAAGGACAACAAGGGGTCAGGCTAAGATTAAGGGCAAAAACAGGTGTATTGCTGCCCTGTTTAGTAAATAGTGAGATCCAATCTCTCTGCCTTCCCGTCCCGCTGTCTGTTTGAGGGTAAATACCACCATGTGGCCCCGCAGAATAAATAAAGAAATGACAGAACACTTTTGCCCGGGGAGCCGGACTACTGTAATAACAATCCCAAATTAGAGCTCCCATTGGCCGATATGAAATATCCTGTAGTCCTCGCGAGCTCCATCTATCATCATACCTCATTATGGAGAAATCCAAACAGTCAAGTACCCAGTGTTTGGGTGTTTTTACACCACCGATCCTGGACTCACAGATGTGGACGCTTTGAGCGGCTGGTTGCATGCAAAATGACATAACGTTGACAGCACACGCTCTTGCATTACGCTCGTGTGTTTGGGAGTGTTTTTCACTGAAGGAGATTACACTTATTTTCCATGCTGCTCATCCCTGTGATGTATTATCCACCTAATTCAACTGATTATGAAGCCTTGTTTAATGTATTAAATCACTGACTTAAGATAAGTCTGATTCCACTTTGCGTCTCTTGTTGGGTAGCTTTTTCTAGGAATCTGCTTTGAAGTGGAAAGAGAGACTCTTTCTTGAACGCACCTTACAGAGGGGGACAGTGTTTTAGTGACAACAGAGGACAAACATGACATAAACACACAGTCACGCTGCAAGTGATTTACTGCACCTAGGAAAGAGTGTGCCTTTCATTAAGCTTATTCGCTCATCGTAGATTTTCCTAAAGTCAGAGAAAGAAGGGGTCGTGTGTGGATTTGGGTTAGGATGCTGGATTAATCTCCGGCGGTCGTTTGCTCGGAGGCTAGCGCTCACGGCCTCCAGGAAGACGAGGACGAGCTTTGTGCAACATGTACAACACAATGCATGAGTGAAGTCGTAGCTTTACTGGAAAAGGAGGCTGTTTTACCTGAACTCCACGCCGAGATGATTACCTCCTGAGAGCAAAGGAAGGAAACATGGAAAACCCCTGCAATGGAAATAAAAAAATATGAGGTCATCTGCTAAATTAACATGTTTGGAATTAACTTAAAGGACATTTCTGATTGAGTTGCCATTCAGCGTGGAACTTTGTTGTCTTCAGTCAAAAGCTTGTTTCTAATCCAGTTTAGCTGCCGTCGCTCTACGGCTTTATGAGTTGACATTTATATGAATTCAGCAAAAGAAATCTCTCATACAAAGTCTGATTATCTTACATTAGTAAGAAAATGTCCAAATATCATCACTAACCAATCAGACCGTTGTGCCACTCAACATATAGATGTCCATTATGTTGACAGAAATCTTTGCATTTTCATGTATTAAATATTTCAAATTAATCAGAAAACTTGTGGTAATTTTGACAGCACTACTTTAAAATTTAAAAAAGCAACAATAGAAATTGAGAACAACTGAGAAGATTTAATGTAAAAACCTCATTTAGCTCTCAGTATTTAACCCCTTTTCACACAATGTTCTTATGACTAATACAAGGACTAAATAATGAAAATGAGCAATGGTGTGGAAAGTTTTTTTAAAGAACACTTTCTCTTTCCTTTATGGCCCCGTGTTTCCTTTCTTTTCCCTCCACATGCTTGTAGAGAATCGGGGGGAGCAGCAGCGAGCAGGTTCTGCAGGAGAGAGATAGACTAAGCACAATTAGGGGGGTTTGCATTCCTCTCGTTTTTCTATAAATACCCTCCACATTTCCTCTCTTCTGTCTGTGATTCTCATTAAAGCAGGAAAATCTGCCGGCCTCGCGTGGTCGGCCTCTGAAAGGGGACAGACTGGGTGGCGGTGCTGGTGCAGGATCACGGAGGCCTCATAGGCAGCACTGGAGGTAGAGGAGGAAAAACTGTAGCAATGACAGGTCGCCTGCTCCGTGTGGGGTTTGCAAACTTCCTCTGATTAAACTGTTGCATGGTCAGGCTCGGAGTTCACGGAGTTCATGTGAACTTACAGAGCTCTGAAGTCGCTGTCCTCTGAATGCCGGGGTAAAGAGGCTGTCCAAGAAAAACCCAAGAAAAACAACATCAGTTGTTTGAGCGAATGCCCCACAATGACATGTCCATGTTGAAGAGTCAAAGCCGCCCAGAGACCACAGTGATCATGACGGGGGCAGATGAGTAAGTCAGGTGACATTATCACAGGGCAACAATGAAGTCCGCTTAGCGAGGAGGTCGGGGTGGATGGATGGGACAAATCTTAACATGTGAGGTCGCTGTTCTTTTCCCATCTCCAGTGGACAGTAACCCAAGCCAGGTACTTATTTTAGCCCAAACCACAGTTTATCCTTAATCCAACCAAGTCCTTTTTGTGCCTGTTGTTCTGTGCCGTCCACACCACTCCGGTGGTAGCTGCCGCTCCGATGCTTCTGTCACTCTGGATTTGACGTCAATCTCGTTTGTTGTGTTGCAAGTGACATAAAAGACACTTTGAAATCTGATGTGAGTGGTAGAAATCCAACCGCATTTCAGACCATCCTAAAATGTGGCTTTTTGTAAAAGGGGAAAAGGCCAGGGGTGGTACATCTACCTCGGTGCCCACAGAACAGGAAGTGATGGATTGCAGAGTTCTTGTTTCTTGATTTCTGGGTATCAAAGTCTAAATTCTCATGTACAAATTACAATTTACTTAACATTTAAAGAACTAAAGAGGTGCAACATATTTGAAACACAGCACTAATCCTATCAAGATCCTGGACTCTTGTCGAGCAACACAGTTTGTATGAATGATGAAATAAATCTTGTTCTGGCAAAAACACAATAGATTCCTTTGTTGTTCTCTTTTAAGAGAATAAAGCACAAAGTCTGTCGTTAAATCAGAGGTGAAGAGAGGAGGTCTAAATAATTTCAATGTGTGTGAGCTCTGTTAAAAACATAATGTTCTCTGTCACTTTGAAACCAAAAGGTATTCATCGGCTGGAAATATTTTTATGGTCCAAGCAGTGGAAATGTTTGACTCAGGTCAGTCGATTCCCCGAAACACCAATCTGGAGCCATATGGACACAATAATAAATGCATACAAGCAAACACTTGATAGCACATCATCAAGCTCAAGTGGATGTGAAACCCTTGGACATGAGACGGTAATAATGAGATGAGGAGAGACTGATCGATCCGCCCCGGTGATATGAGGTTCAGTGCACGCTGCTCTGACGTCAAGAGAAAACAGAGCTGCTTCTCTCCAGGTCTTGTGGTTTCGGTGCTTGAAAGGGACGGTGCAGAGTCCACACGAAATCCTCTCTGAGAAGCTCTGCTCCCGCTCCCTCGGTTCTGGCTGTCCTCTGCGAAGCTGCGCTGAACTTTCTCCAACCTGATCACACACCCATGGGAAGAGCTTTGTTTCAATAACACATACTCTAAATATGTCAGAAATGTGACAAACTACCCTGCTGAATGGATGAAAGGAAAACCCAAAGGTGGAGCTCTACTAGATGGATGGATTGTTTATAGACAAGAAGAAAATATAAATAATCGACTAAAATCTGAGACGAGAAACGGAACTAAAACTAGGACCAGACTCTAAATTTAACAATTATAGTAAAATAAGAGTGGATGGTAGCAGATGCATTCATGCCTTGGGTTTTGGTAAGATTGTGATTGGATGATACGAGTCAGCTGGTGTCCAAGCACCCGATGAATGAGCTGGTGAAGCATGAATGAGAAACAGCTGATGCCAACTAGCAAATACAAGAGCGGCTTCAAGTATAAACAAGGGCTGACATGATTGGTCAATTCAATTAGTTAATGAACAGAAAATCAACAATTAATCAATAACAAAGTTGTTTTCAAAGTTATTTATATTCTCTGGTTCTTGCACGTAGCTTCATAGTCAGGTTCTCAGGTGAGCACCAGGCTCCCACATAAATTCCCCACGTGGTCTGAATAAACACAGTCGTCCTCGCCGTCCTCGGTGTCTCCCTCATTGTCCCGATGATGCATCCGGGCTGAAAGTCGAGTTGAGATGTGAGAATCTCCTCTCACATGCTGCACGGCTCAGAGACAGCGTAAGTGTAATTTAACCGCCTTGTTGATGATGAAGTAACAATCTGGATTGCTTGTATTTACTATTTGGACCGAGTCGTACACAGAGGACGCTGCCAAACATCCTGCTTCGCTGCAGAGTCTCTGTCAAGTTTCACTCTGTGCTGCAGGTCCATTATCACTCGTAGCTGCTTGTTATTGATTTCCTGACTATAGTCTTGATATTTTCAGCAGTGTTTCATGGCTCCGTGCAGAACAGCTGATACTGGAGAGTCCGTTCTCTTCACAAAATTTTACTCCACCTACTTGCAAATAAAACTGCAGTAGACAATGGAGCGATTAAATGTCTCGCAGTAAGAAACCTCGCGATCGGCTGATTCAGAGCAGCTCTCGAGGGTCTCTGCAGAAACAGAACATGCACAAAGGATTTCCCCACCATAACCTGTTGCTGTAGTTTCGGTGAAGTGACATTTTACATCCCAACACTACCTGTGACCCCGTTGTCCAGTCGTCCTGCATCATGGAGTCCATCACTTTTGGCCTGAGCAGTTCAGTTTGCACTCAAAAATATTTGAAGGCATTATCTTGAGGTTTTTTGATTTTTCCATTTTATCTGACATTTTGTGGATTTGACATAATCAACAACAATGAATCCGTGATGAAGATAATCATTAGTTGCTGCTATAAGTTATAAGTTCTCAGGGAGCATCCAGTTTGCATTGATCTGGTGATTTAAAAGACATCAAGACATCTAGGTTACATAAATCCATTGATTCAGTGTTAATGTATAGACCTTCAAATAGAAACAAGGGTCAGATGGTTTGTAAACTAGAGATCTATTAAACATTCACTTCAGCCATATTTCTGAGCCAAAGCTCTGCTCACTTTCCCAAGGTGACACAGCAGCTGTGTCTGAAAGTTGTCCTAAGAGGTCCCCGTCTCATCTGCCACAGCTGCACACAGTGAGGACAAGAGGCCATTTTCTCCACAGTCAAGGTCATTAGGCCTCAATTTTCCAAAATCTGTCCTTTGAACTCAAGATGCCACAGGCTGAGGGCTTCGGTCTGCTAAGTCTCGCCGTGCCTCCTGAACCCATCACCACCCGACGAAGCCACACACCATCTCATCTCATTTCTGTAACACCGGTGATGTGAGAGCACACCTGCGCTCATGTCATCAGGACCTGGAAAGGCTCACTCGCACGACAGGCTGCTTTTAGTTCATTACCCGCCGTCCTCCAGTCTTTTCACTTCCTGAAAGACCCTGTTTGCCACACGTACAACAGACGTACACGAGCCTCCGAGGGGACTTGGCAAAATGGACCCGATGCTCTAATTGCACCCAAATCAAGGCGACGTAATTCCAGTCTGCCCGAATATCACCCAGAGGTCTGTGGCTCTAGCAGGGGGCGAAGAAAGACGTGACATAATGTGTGCACATGTGCGTCTCTTTGCTTACTTCTGCAGGGGAAACTGGTGCCGAGTTGCCGTGTGCAAAATGAACGGGAGGCATTGTTGATGTTGAGATATTTCAGTCTGGACCAAAGCAGTGGACTGACACACTGACACAGACAAACCGACACTGACAGACCAACACAGACGGACTGACACCACCATTCCTGGAGTCATGACACTGTTTTGATGAAAGTTTGTCATGATGCACAACAGATGGGACATTATGACTTTTGCTAACAACACATTTACAATTCATGTTCCTGTATCCCCATATTAATCATTCAGTTCTTCAATATCTTGTCTTCTATACATGTCACAAATGTGTAATAATTTTATATCAGAATTCTTGTTTCTCTCAGGTGTGTGTTTGATCTCAGTTGGCCAAATCTTTTTATATATTTGTTTGTCAGCACTTCCTAAAGAGCATGATTGAGATCTAATTTATTGATTCCCCCCTCATCTTCCACTTGATCTGACAAAGCAGGTAAGATGCATGTAATTTATTGATTAACAGATGAATCACGTGAGCAGCGGACAGATGCAGAGCCGTGTCGTTGATGCAGATGCTTCCAGCTGCAGCTGTATTTTGGGTGCAGCCGCTGAGCACTGACACCAGACTGCCCGGCCAGACGGAGTCGGCTGGCGGATGAAGCAGCTACCGCTCCTTTTTATGAGTCTCCACTGCTGTTTAGCTCGAGTCTGCTAGAATCATTTTGGTGTATTATTACTAAGTGTGTGCATGTGCAGTACATGTGCGTGTTGTAATATTTAAGTAGCTCAAAGAAAAAAGGTCTCCATGGTCTTACAAATTACAGCTTTTAATGGGATGAAGGAGGTTTGACAGTTGGCTGACTTTAAACACCGTAGGAATCGGAAGTCGAGGCATTTGAATTACTTCTTCATTATTTGTGACACCATGATTGATTCCTGTGTTTTCTCGAGGAGCAGGTTGTGATCAATCCAGAGCAGGACGTTGCTGTTTGTCCCGGAGACGATCGAAATGAGAGGAAAATGTGACATCATGAGGCATACCATAAGTCAAGACAGAACGTTTGCGGTCGGACATGTTTTTCAGTAGTTACAGAAGCCGGAGTCGCGTGTGCCTGCCTCCTTTGTGAATCATCTCTATGTGACAATATTCATTTTCTGTTTTACAGTTTTTGTTTTGGTGCAGAATTTTGGTTTATTTTGTTGCAGCTTTTTTTTTTGTTGTGTTTTGTTTTTTTCCACTTGTGCCAGCTCTTGTGGTTTTCGCATGACGAAAGTCCGCGAGCGCAGCCTTTTCCGGAATGGGGTGAACAGACTCGGCCAATAGGTCCTTGAGTTTCCACCGCATAACAACAATGTTTCAATTTGTCTAATCGGGGGTATTTAGGCTAAGTAAACTATCACTCTTCAGGATTTCATCTGTAGCCACAGCCCAGTCATGCAGACCTCTTATTCAAACCATTTGTGTGCGGTCGAGAGTGGGAGTGGGGAGGGCGGCCGGTGGAGATGACGGGGGGATTGGATAACTCAGGGAGAAAGTCTGGGACGCAGAGAGTGAGAGGTCTTGGCAAGAAGCTGGAAACCACACGCAGCTTGCGTGATTGTGGTTCTCTCACAGCCTCGTCTGTCTCTGCTCTCCCCCTTCACTTCCTCTCTCTGAAGCACCTGCATGACTCGCCGCCTGACCTGCGTGACCTTTGAACTTGGCCAGAGAGACACATGAATTCCTCTGTTACATCATCTCACCGAGACGGTTTGGTCTCACGGTGAGAGATTTTTTATTTCTTGGCTCGACTCCAGCTTATTGGCGATGAATGACTGTGAGGATTTGATGTCTCTCAGGTTTGAGTTTGTCTCCAAGCTGGTTGAACGGTGTCAGACTCATGGCCCAGAATCACATATCAATAAAAGCTATGCAACCTGTCACCACCTGGATCCATACGTCCTGCCCGGTGCTTCACATCTGATCGGGTCCTAATGTTCACTAGTTAGACAAGACAAGAGCATATGATCTACGATCTGTGGACTGAGGGATTCACTGTTCATCTGATGTGGATGTAAACAACCTGAAATTAAAGCTGATCGTCGCTAACTTTTAAATTGGTGGAAAGTACATTTACTCAAGTACTGGAGTACTGAGTATTTCCATTTGAGCCTAAATCTTGTAGTTTTCTTGTTCTGCATCCATTCGACAGCTACTAGTTACAATTTACTTTAGAGGTTAAGATTTTACATACAAAACATATTGTGCAAAGTTTTAACATTAAACATTAAACTCCCCAAATTCCATTCAAATTTGCACCAACTACAACAATAACACGCAAAGTAATGAATGCATCATTAATAATAATCTAATGATTTAACAGTAAAACACTGACAGAGGCCATTTTTCTATCTGAACATGGAAACTTTGCTTTTGGTTCTTCAAGTGCATTTTGCTGATGATACTTGACATTTTCTTTGCAGGACTTTCACTTGTAGTAATTTGACAGTGTGATATTAGTACTTTTATTCACTTACATGTTAAGGTTGAACAATACAAAATGCGATGGTGCAAAGAGCCACACAATCACCAGCACCACCTTTTATTCGTGAGGTCATGGCACCGCTTACCTTACCCAACTCCTCCATCTCAGTTTCCTGCATCGATTTAGGATCATAACTGGCCTCATAAAAGTTTGAGAGGGGACGTGAGAGCCAAAATCCAGACCCAGCCAGCAACTTTTAATGGTACAGGTTTATAATGAAACACTCCTTGAGCCTTTCTCCCAAAGCGCTGACGTTATCCACTGGACACACGCGCATATTAAAAGTGCACGCTATTTATAAAGTGTGGGACTATCAGTGAGGCAAGGCGGCGGGGAGTGGAGAGGGTGTGTGTGTGTGTGTGTGTGTGTGCGTGTGTGTGTGCTCCAAAATGACCGTTACCCGGAGGTTTATCTGCCTCGGTTTCACTGTGGGGTTTTGTCATGAGGGCTCTTGGCCGTTGCAGCGGATGAGCCGAGCGC